>BMAT01006598.1:553083-566040 GCA_019649035.1 Elysia marginata
TGGCCCTTAAAGCCGCATGTCATAACCTATCATATCAGTACACGCGATTGCGACTCGTGCGCAACGTTCTAACAAAATGAATTATAAATTGCGATACTTTCTGGATTCTACATAACGAATCTATATTGATTTCTAGTTCTAATACCGGTAATTCTTTTCCCGTGCCTTTCCTATTCATAAACGACCCGGTTGGTTAATAGCGATGTTAGTAACATCCTGTGGTAATTGAACAACAGAAGACCATTATTGGGGGGCGACTGAAGTTATAATATTAAAAGAGGCATATTAGTTCGTTAATTCTATAGTCCCTCTGCTCCATAGAGTCGCGAGGAGGCACATTCTCTCTTCTCACTTCTCAGTCCCTAATGGACTGTCCAGAGGTCACCTGTGTCCGAAATCATGCGTTGAATCTCGTGCTATGGTGCCTTTGTTAGTGTTAGATCTCTATTTCTACACTAAATGATACAGTGAGGGTTGGAGATTCGAGATTTAGAGATAGAAATCATAATCCAGAGGACTTGGTACACAGGTTAGAAGGAGAAAGATTTGTTTTGTTATTATGAAAGGAACTAGGTTGCTTCAACTAACCATGATTGGTTCTTCAGCAGAGTTGTTTTATGATCTGTTGGATAAAACCATGGACAACTTAATTTTTGGCAAGATATTTCAAGGAGTGCTTTAAATTTAGTCTTCTAGAGGCCCAAAGAGCTTCGCTACCAAATTTATATAATAGAAAAATTCATGGCAAAGAGGGGTAGGTATTGATGCAAGATGGAGTTTTTGATTTTTTTTTTTGGGAATTAGTTTTCAAAGAAATAAAGAGATTTTGCAGAAATGTGGATAGTACATATATATATATATAGGTAGCAAGTGCAGTTTTTCTCCCTCAGAGCCGTGCCTCCTGCAAAGTAATGATCCGAGTAAAGGTTCAAGCCACTTATTGAAGGGATTAGAGAAAATCTGCAGAAAATTAAAACATAGAAGGCTGCTCTTCTCAATCTGAGCCATGTCTCCTTTAAATGGTCCAAGTAGTGATTTAAAGCAGCTTTTGTGGTATTGAGCTATAAAGTTTTCTTGAAGTCGCCATTCGAGTTTCTTTTTGTATTGAAACATGAATTTGTTGAGAGCGTATATACAGCGGAAAAAAAAACACCGGGTGCTTTTTAAATGGGACATTACCTCCTGCAATGAATAAAAAAACCCGTTTTTGTGGTTGACATACCGGTACTGTAATGACAAACGATGCGTTAAGGGGCAAAATGAAACTGAAAAGCTATACAACCTGCTCAGCATTCTTAGAAATACCAATGATTAAAAATCATATGATCATAATTGTGGCTCTTGAAAATCGATAAATCTTTAGTTTCTTGTGAAACCAGACAAAAATGACGACATTGACAGTATCGAAACTGATACTAGCCTTTGAGCTATAAATGAAACACTGGCTCACAGTGATAAAAAGAAGTTGATATAAAGACTGCGATAGCCGTATCAGCCCTTTCATTCCTATATGTTTTCTCGCCAAAGGCAAAAATTGTGCTTGCTTACTTGGTCTAGTTAGGCACACTCTTTGCTTTTAGTGCAGATTTTCAGATATTGAAGTTTTTTTTTTACTGCTGTAGCGATACTTTTATTTTTCATAGGCATAGATTATTAGGTACCATTTCATGACGAGTTGGTAAAGCGCATCACACTGTTTCGTATTGGATATAATGCTGAGCATACATATACATTGTAATTTTGTACTAAATCTTTTTAGTTTAGTTACAGTTAGTGCTTTCTCGCGAAATGGTCAATCTGATTAAATCTGATCTCAATCAGATTAAGTTATAAGCCTACACAGAGCAGTATATCAGCCACTCACAGTACTGGCTGTTACAAATTCCGTTAAAGTTAAAAGCATCGCCAGTTTTATATTGAAATCGTTTCAATACCTAAATGTTGGTCGATTCTAAAACTAGTAAAAGATTATCATAGCGTAGCTTATAATGACTGCTGCTGTTTTATGACCAGTGGCTAATTATTTAGAAACCGAGATTAATGAAACTTGAAAGTCTTAAAAATGCATCTCGACGAACAATTTCGGTAACTGGAGGACAAAAGATAACGCAGGAAGCTGTTTTATACAATAACAAATTTATTATACAGAATTATGCAAAATTTTAAATAACTCCTTTATTTTCCTACCATCTTCAAAGGATGGCTTTGCTCTTGATAAAGGAGAAAAATTTACGGCTCCTGAAGAAAGCCTACCAGGTAGCCTAGTTGCAAAGGTGAATGAGAAAAAACACCAACAAAGAGGTAAAGAAAGGACTGCTTTTATTTCAAAATGTAAAATGCTTTATTGCATGGTTATCACAAATTTGCTGGTTTAAAAGACGAGCAAAAGCGCAGTATAAATTATGTAATTTACATTATTTACATTGAGGCATCACACAGTGTTTCTTAACCTCACAAAACTTTGGCAAATGTTTAAAAATATCGTAGAATATAATGTAATAAATATTTAAAAAGTCAATGATTTCTGTATGGCAAAGCCTAATCCAACGACAAAAGGTAGAATAAAGTAATACCACTTCATTCTACTTATAGAAATGCCAGCGGTGTAAAAAGTATTTAATACAAATAAAAATGTATGTCATCATAAACATAATAAACTACATCATACATGTATTCATAATTTTAATTTAGGACTTCAGCTTTACTTGCACATAAAAATACATTAATAACTATGCTAATAACTATAAAAAGTTAATCAAAATAATAAATAGGTCAAGTTATCACAGAGCGCAGGCGAATGGTTTTAATCCCCCACCCCCCTTTTTTTAGTTTAATCATCAGAACTAACAATAAAAAAAATCACCTTTGTTGCTCACTCATCACAATATCATCAATGCAATTTTAAAAAATGCAATTACATTATGGCTTAACAGATGTCATACAAACATTATCATTTTTATCTTAGTTTAAAATGGAATAATCTGCCAAAGGCACAAATTTCATTGCATTTTAAATCCCTTTTATGAAGAATAATTAGCATAGAAAGAAGACTTTTTTCAAAATAAAAATAATAAATAGGCGATTGTATCACAGAACGGAAACTTATCTAACCGGACCAGAAACAGGCACTTACATTCATAAATAATTGCCAACATTGTGAGTCAATCGTGACTATGAAGATTAGATTTTTAAGAACAATTCATGCTTCAAAAGTAATAAATTTTATATTGTTTACATGGGCGGAACAAATAGTCACACAACCACAAAAGTTGCTATGATAAGATCTTTCTTTTTCATAATTATCAGAGTGGAAATCCATATCAGACTACATGACCTTCCCGTTCGAAACTGAAATGCTTAAAATAAAAAATTACAAATAACGCTGCAGATGTAAAAGTGAATGCAACATTAACTAAAATGTTTATTATCATAGTTTCATGTATGATGGTGTGTTTACTGACAACCCAGAGCATGAAAGTCTTAAAAAGTCCTTGCACGACTCAAAAGATCTGCATAGTGCTACAAAATTAATAAGAAACTACTCATACATGGAGTGAATATTAAAAAGTACGGTTGCAAAAATATGAAACCCAAAAACCTAAATTCAAATTCGTTAGCGTAAACGTTCTCATACATTTGCAAAATGAAATATTGTCTTTCAATCACATTTGGAAAACCAGAGGTGGCGGTTTTACGCATCTTCTTCGTTCAGGACGGGCCTTATTTCAGCATCCTCTGGTTCTGTCTTGTCCAAACGAATCCCTAAAGAAGAAAATCAATGTCTTTACGCCTTGTCTCAATCTTCCCCCAATAATTTGCACCTTTATTTCAACATAAATGGAATCCACCTCTATAAATGCCATAATCATAAAACATCATCATATTCCCATTTCCATTACATCCACCGGCAACAAGAATTAGCCTACAAGTACAAGGCACTAACAAACAAGACAGAAGAATTTTTTTTAACAACCGCAATGGTAGAATAGTAAGCTTATATACCCCGTGCTAGTTTGGGTGTTTATGAGTATACCTCCATTTAAAACTGACAGCTTAAGCTTGCTTTTTGTTGCGGTTGTTGTTTTTTAAAGCGAATACATCCTTACCTACAAATGTTGGAAATCGGGGAGATCCACTGTTGCTAAGTTCTTGAAATTTGTAGGTTATAATGCTTCCGATCTTTGGAGGGTTGTTTCGATTTTTGTCAGTCATACTGAAAGAGATTTCAGACATGACGATTCGATTTAAGGCTTTTAAATACTGCAAGTAGCTTTCATCTATAAAATGTTTTACTAACGCAATGAGTACAAACTGTACAGTTACTCTCTCTCTCTCTCTCTCTCTCTCTCTCTCTCTCTTCTCTCTCTATATATATTCTCACTATCTCTCTCCTTTTCACATACAAACCGTTTGCCCCCTGTTTCATCTTTCTCTGTCACATTTTTTAATTCCGAAAAGCCACAACTAATAAAAAGAAATACCGGTATGTAGAGTCAAAACGATGAGTTAGACCATAATTTCCTTACCCAGATCCAACAGAAAACTCCTTCCCACAGGCCATGCGACACCTGAGAGCGCCACATCTGTGCTGGTTGACGCCCTTGCCTCTCTCGTGACCGATTACTATAGCCTGTGGAGTGACGAAGTAAGATGTGTTAACGTGAACATAATTTACTTTACATCTTGATATCAAAACATTACTCAATCGTCTCTTTTTTATGTACATAATTTGATTAAAAGTATGTTAACCAATGTTCCTGCTTTGAGTTAACCGCATTTGTAAAGATGATTCTTACCTCAGCGTCGTAAAACTTTTTAATTTTCAACAGCGTCTTCGAGCGTGTCGGTTCATAAACAGATTTTGGCTTTCGAATCATAAGGCCCTCCCCTCCTATGTTGAGTACCCTAGTCAGTTTCTGGTCGAGATGCTCTTTGCTCTTGCACTTGGTTTGCTCCACAAACACTGCGTACTTCGGCCTGCGTAGACAAAAGTAGAAAAATACAGAAATCAAGTTTCATATTCAGTTATTTCGTTGCCGTTCAGGTTTAGGCATGATGCAATTTTCCTGAATAAAAAATTGACATTTTGTGTTTTATCTAAGGCATTAGATATGGGCTATTTGATACCTTATAAAAAGAATAGGCATTTAATAACTAAATTATCTTCAAGAATATTATTATTTTAGTCCACCATGAACATCTTATCAATAGCTAAACGACAATGGTTCTAGTGGGCAAATATGAAAAACAACCAGTAATGCAAACCACAACTTAGGCAAGCAAATTTATTTTAGATTTAGCTTAGAAGATTTCAAATTACTCGTACTTACTCGTGCTCCTCAAAATATTCTTTGATGACGTTCATTCTTTTTTCAAAGGTTTCTTTGCCCATATGTGGTGAATCAAAAACCTGTATCAGATAAAGAAGGTACAGTAGGAATGACTTGTCAAGACAGTCAGCTTTGTAGTACATAAATTCCACGTAAATGGTTTTGAAAGGAAATTCAAAGTCTTTATAAAGGTTTAAGTCAAATTTAAGAAATATATATACATGTATATATATTTTGCTTTACAAAGAAGTTAATTATTTTTTTTTGTTATCGCATTGTGTAAACTTTAACAAAAACGATGCTGATATAACCACATTTAAATCAAAAGGCTTACGTAGTACTTAATGTCCTTCCATTTTGGACTCTCTGCTGTTTTTACAATGCTAACTGTCGACTGAAACTGTCCTCTGCCACCGAAAAGTTCCCCATCAAGATGGATGTCTTTGGGCAAATCCTGAAATATAACATTTTTTTTTTCAAAATACCGTAGTAAAACCAAATTTACATACATTGCAACTCAAATCTAGCTTGGATTCAGTTTAAAACAACAGCAGCATCAGTGCCTGAACAATTATTATGTACAAGGTAATACAGCAGATGGGGTCTACGTCAATGCCTATCTTTTACAAAATTGATGTAAAAATTACATGTAATGTCTTGCCAGGAATTGAAGTTTGGTGCCTTTTTTCAAATAATTTTCGTTCGTGTTGGCCTACAACGAATATATTATGAGAAATGCATTTGATCATTTTACATGTACCATAATTTTAAAAGGACCTTGGTTGCTTTAAAATAACCTTACCTTCGTGAACCATTCGGGTGCATAGAAAGCGTTTCCTAGTCGTGAATAAAAACACCTGTGAAAACAAATTAATAGTGACTTGATTATTGTTGACACAAAATGGAACATAAGCCTCTTGCATTCAAATTTTTATGTCTACCATAAATGTAATAACCAGAGTCGTCCATGCAGTGGAATATACGTTTTCATTAACTTTATATTTAGATGTGATTTTGTTCAATTTCTTTGAGGTTATTTGGTTTAAAATTTTAATTTTTTTTCTGGCTTGTATATTACGGAAAGTATTGTATTACTCACTGCTGTGAATCTACTGAATCAAATCAAACCATGGAATAAAAAAAAACGATATTAAGAAAGTAATTGTTGTGTTAACTTATGTGAATGTCATTCTAAAAAAAAGGAGTTTACGAGCTTACCTCCCGTTCCAGAAAGCCCTGACCCCGTCCAGCTTTTCACTGATCCACCATCCTCTCGGGTCCGTAGTCCTATGTAATTACAAAGGAAATATCGGGGATTAGAATAATATATTGCATGATCGATTAGCAAAATACACGTAAAGTAGAGGCAATTATTGGGTTAGCCTAACTACAAAAATGCCATACACAAATCAGCTTGGAAACGCGACATTAACATCTTTGCACACCGGTAATATATATATGCACAAAATAATGAATCATGAAAAGGCGGTCTGAAGCGGTAATTTTGCCTCAGTAAGCATAACTTACTTTTCGTCATACTTGTGAGCGAGCAGCAGATTAACGTTGATGTGTGAGCTGATACTGGCTTTTTTGGGCTTGGTGTTCTTTTCTACTCTTGCTTTTTCAAAGTCTTCTCCCAGATATTCTTTGAGGTGTTTGCAAGTTCTCTCATTAATAGGGGCTTTTTGGATGAGGAAACCCTTGCATCTGAAACAGGACAAACATAACTCCATTGTAACATTACAAAGGTTTTGAGAAGCCTAGCGCTTAAAGGTAATAACGTGTTTGAGATATTTTTCAATGCCCTTTAAGCCAATAAAAGGCCGCCGACGTTCAGGCTAAGTCTTTGAAATCGAGATTATTGTATTATAAAAAAAATTATCCTTGACATTACATTTTGAATGGGCCATTTCATTGGCATCAATGTCGTCAACTGTCCAATCTACTTCATTCACCACTCTGAAAAAACCAAATGAGAAAGACCAATTACATTATACCACTTTCCGATTTGTTGATACTTTCGGTGACTAGGCTTTTTTCAGTGGCTCAAAACCTAATTTAAATAAATTTATCCACGTTATCTATAATTTTGAAATGTGCTGTACTTCATGATAGTATTCAATGTGAAAAACAAAACTGAGAGGCCCTTAAGTGGGTCAAATTAAAACTCAACGACACACCATCCCGTTCTTGTAGTGAGTCAACAGTTGCTGTTAAACTTGGTATGTATTTTTCATTATCTATTACGCACGTGCATGAATAGATGTCTTCCTCCCTCTTAAGAGTGTAACCAGAATCAAATTGCACAGATGCTCCATCGGGCATAGCATTTTCAGGGGTGTTGGTCTGTCCTCTGGTCTTCTTATTATCTGGAGAGAAATGAAAGTTGTCGCCAACGTCAATAATGCAAAAATTGCTGTTAGAAACATGTTTTGAATGACATATCTTAGAACGTATGTTTTTGTAAAGTGGAAGCAGTTTTTAAATTATATAACGATAGAGAGATAATAATTAATATACATGATTGTGTTTGAAAGGGGTCGAATCTATACTCTTCATACTTTAATATTGTTAATTTTTTTAAAGCTGTAGTTGGATTATAAAATCCCAGTTAAGGGAGAGGGCGTGTCTCCTTATCTATAGCCATTACCCGATAAATTATAAGTCTACTAAAGAAATGTCCGTTTCGTAAAATTAATTTAGGAAAGACAAATGATTGGGTCTACTTACCGTCACTTTGCTTTGGAATGTCATCACCAGGGTGGTAGAACTCGTCCCTATGGGCCTGTTTCGTTTGATAACAATTGTCCCAGTATTTGCACTTTTCTTTCTTGCAGGTGTATTGGATAACCTGCGGAGTAGCAGAATTGGTTTTCGAATCGGTATCGGCCACAACAGCTTTTGTTGTTCCAGATTCAATACTTGAAGCTGAAGCTTGTGCTGCTGTGCTGGGGCCAGCTGTCTTTTTCTTGTTGTAGTCTACCATTATTTTCTCTTCATCGGAGTCGTCCACCTTGATTTTCTTCCTAGGAGGAGTGTCGGATACTGAAGCTGTTGCTGATGCCGCACCTTTGGTCTCTGGTGTGTCTTGGTCAGCCATTCTTTTAGTACCAATATTGGTTGACCCTTTATTGGTAGGGTGGTCATCGTTGTCATCTCCGACACTTATATCATGAACTAGCCGCTGCATTGAGAAGAATAGGTAGAGTGATATCAGTATGGTTGTCATTAAAAAGAAAACACAGCAGATTTACTAATGTAAAATACCTGTACGCACAACCGTCACTCTCATTCGAGATTAAAAAGTAATGAATTATGGTTCCAAGTGCGCATAAAACGGCGGCAAAAAGCGCATAAAAGGAAGACAATTGTAATAATGATAGACATACTTTATTTATGATTGTCAAGAGCATGCTCATAGAAATTCATAAAGCGCACACAAATGCATACTTATATATATAGGCCCCCATTTACACCCTTCTTAATATTCCTTGTTGGTAACATGAAAGCTAAGCAAGGTGAATTTATTGCAGTAAAATCAAAAGAATGTCGGCTCGGCGACCAATTGACACAGAAGGCTTGTTTTACTCACAGGTTTTTTATTTTCATTTTGTTTGCTGTCTTCAATGTCGCCAGGATGAAGATACTCCTCCTTGTGCTGTTTATTCTTTCGGTAACATTTGTCCCAAAACTCACACTTTTTTCTCGGTGATGTTACAGCAACTGTGGCCATTATCGTGTCTACGGCGTTTCCTGAGTTTATTAATGTACTTGCCTTCCTTGTTTAACTGGGAAAAAAATAAAATACATGGTTTTTGTCATTTGTGTATTTGTTGGACTTAGGAGTAAATAAGGAAAAGCAGTACTGGCTTTATTTTCTTTATTTTGCAGCACTCGACAGGGATATGATATAGAATCTAAGCTATGGTTGTGTGTTTTAGATCTCATGCTGGTGTAAATTTGATTCTCTCATGTCTCAGCTTTTTGAAAAAAAAAAATCACATATTGCAGGTGGACAAAGAGCCCCCTTATCTTGGATGGGTGTAGATCAACAATGTTTACCAGAAGGCCAAAGTTACGCAGATAAATTAATTTTATGTTAGGCCAAAGTTACGCAGATAAATTAATTTTATGTTCTAGCTCAACAATACATGTTTTAGGCCATGATATAGTTCTGTACTGAAAACAGAACTTGCTGCCACGCCCATTTTTTAACCCAAACCCATTAAAATACATGAATACTGTGATGGGGTTTCATCTGTATAAAATCCTTGGATTTAATTTAAAATGAGAATGTATGGAATGAAGATTGTAAACGATGTTTGAAACTCACAGTGGTGAAGACTTGAGTGAAGCTTGAGACTGAAAGCTACCCTTTTTATATCATTGACTCGACCCTGTTAGCAAAGCAAGCCACGAAAAGTATTTCTATTTTTAGTCTCTGATTCACAGAAATGAAGCTCCGCGGCGCACTGTGCACCGCGAAGCACATTTGTGACGCACGCTATGCTTCGCTGAAAATAAAATTCCGCGGAGTAAAGAAAGAGAAGAGAACGAGGGAGGAAATTGTGAATGAAAAAGGACAACATGCGTGGAATAAGAAAAAAGAGGCGTCGTGGATATTGATCCATAAACAATTGAATAAATAAAATTTAAAATAGCATTTATAAATGTCATAGGCCCATCTATAGCGCAAAAATGAAGCCCGAGTCGTGAACTGGACAAATTTAGACCGAATGGTCGACGGTCTCAATATGATCTATTGACGGATAACCTTATTGACGTAAACCTAATTAGCAATATGAAATATATATAAAGAAAACAATTGGACTTCTTCTAGGAGGGGTTCTTAAAGAAAAGATTTTGCTTGAATGTGTTCTCTCAAAATTACCCCATCACTGCACTGGGCTTATATCTTTTCTTGTTATTTACAAGTTTCAAAATTTTTAAAGCTACACTTATGGTGACCCACCGTGACCCTACATGAGGTAAATTTAGCCTATGTGGTAGTGGCATGTGCTTACAGCACTAATGAGCGTCTACCAGCAAAACAAACACAGTTTGTCATTTGCGCTTTCGTGTAATAAAAAGAAACAGCTTGGGTATACAAGAGTAGACTTATCATCAAAAGAGAATTGGGAAAAAGACGCGATTTTGAAAATATTAAGAATACACCCCGGCAATCATTTTAGAAAAAAATGAATTCGTGTTGAAAAATTGTTGAAGAAGACTTTTGTGCTTATAAAACGGTCACAAAATTATAAGACACATATATGCATTACAAGCAAAAAACTGTTCAACGCAAAGATGAAAAGATTTTTTAAAAAGTATTTAAGAATGGGCCTAGCCTAAGCACATGCATATAACGAACACTTCTCAGTAAGTTACGTTCTTAAAAATAGGTTTAAGTGAAAAGTTCTGTCACAACTAATCTACGGATAAGAATTGAAATGGGTCTATCGTTAAATTTTACAGGTACAATAAAACGTAAGGAGAGGAAATAGGCCTAGATGTTATTTCAAAAACTTAGCTTTTAAAATTACCACCCGTGGTCTTCATTGAACGTAGCCTACACGCCTTTTTCTAGGTTCTTGGGCGGTCATTCTTTTTTTTTTCGTTATTCGGTACTCTCCTCTCAGTCATTTTACACCACTGCGCAACAAAACGGCCTTTATCTCATAATAATCGCCCATACTATGATGTCATTTTTGTCTCAATGTGGATTCGTGGAATGAAAACGGACATTAAATGCAATCTTTATCCTAAGAATGATACATGTATAAGAAGAGCCTTGAAGGTCAAGTAAAGATCTGTTTGTGTGTTATATTGACTACACTAAAGCGTTTGATAAGGTCCAACATGATAATATCATGGACTTGATATCGACGGGAAAGACCTAAGAGGTATGAAGAATTTGTTCTGGGGCGGACAGCAGCAATACGCCTGGATAATGAAGATGATTATACAAAAAGAGGTATAAGACAAGGATGCGTTTTGTCCTCGGACCTGTTCTCCACCTACAGCGTATCAACCACGCGTCATATTGAAGGAATTCCCGGAATCTTGTTTGTGGCGTAAACATAAAAAATCTCAGGTATGCGGATGAAACGGTACTACATGTACGTGTAATTGCAGAGACCGAAGCAGATTTTTGCAGAATCTGCTGGACACAAATTTTATAGAATGCGTTGCCATGGGTTTAAGCCTTAGCAGCAAGAAAAGAGAGACAATAGTAACCTCAGAGAGGTTAGACCTCCCCCCCCCCCCCCGATATGACGATTAAAATTCAAGATATAACTCCAAGGGGACCTCCGATGGACAGTGTCATAAGAAATAAAAAGCAGAATGGTTCAGGCTAAGACAGCATTTCAAAGAATGAAATCGATTCAGTCAAATAGAAATCTATCAACTTTAGTAAGTAAAAGAATCCTCCAGTATTACACTGAACCCGCTCTTTTAAATGGATGCGAAACTTGGACCCTTGACAGACAGATGCCAAAATCCGTGGAATGATAGAAATGTGGTGTTTGAAGCGTATACTGATAATTTCATGGACGGCAAAGAAGACAAGCCAAAAGGCTTTCAAATGCAACAAAGGAGAAGCATAACGATACATGCATACTTTTTTAATTATGTATCAATGCTTTAAAAAAACTTTCAAAAGTGTGTACAAATTTTATATTAGACTAACAGGAAACCACTGAAATTGTAAATACATGCAACTCCAAAAAATCACATATGGTAGGTTTCCTACAGCTTTACGCTGCAGTTTAGCATTTTCAACTTATTTTAGTGTACCATGTGCAAGTAACGTTTGTGCCAATTTCCATTACCCCACTCAAGAAACTTTAAATATTCTTTGAACTCAGGTACCATTCCGATAGGATCATAAAGGATTCTTTTTTTATTTAGATTTTGAAAAAAGCTCCTATATGGAAATTGTGTCTCACTGTCTGTGAAGGTAGAATATGTAGAAGTTTGCGGAACAGACACTCTGTAACAGAAAACAAGATTTATTTTATAATTCAGATAATACATGTAATAATTACATGTATAACTGACAGTGGATCGATTCTCACTTCTCTAGTCACAACTTTAGGTGAAAGTATGTGATTCAACCCTCAATATTGTAATTCCGTCCATAATTTTTACAAAGTTATAGAGGTGTCTGGGTCTATACTAAGTGATACAACTAGACAACAAAGATTGTATAATTATCATTATATGACTTCTGAAAGTGAATTACAAGTATAATAATTAGTATGTACATTTAGTAATGGCATATATTCTGATTATGTCTGCCAATAATATTGAACGCATTATGGTTTGACTACACATAGCAGAATTTCTATCAAGCAGATACCACTAAATTAGAATATTGAAAGTTAAAAGATTTTTTTTCAAGATTGTGTGTGTGAGAGAGAGAGAGGATATGAACTATGATAAAAAAAAAAGAGGATAAAACGCCGCGGCAGATGATCGCAGATCCAGGTCGAGGTTTGTGACCTCAAATTTGGCAGGTTACATTAACTATTGTTGTTTAGCAATAAATTTTATCTAGGAAAGGTCCTTTTTGACATTTAAATCTGAATACGCTCTGAGAGAGAGAGAGAGAGAGAGAGAGAGA
>BMAT01006598.1:566428-577364 GCA_019649035.1 Elysia marginata
ACATAAAAAGGCCTAGATCTATCGTAGCTCGTAAATCTATAAATTCACAAACCATTCATATTAAAAAAAATTTTTTTGCAATATAAAGAAGACTTTCAAGTTACACATAGATGTGCCAGTTACCAAACACCCAAAATTTCTGAGCATCCTTCTGGAGGTAAAAATAATCCTAAATACATAATGTACTGTCTTTTTCTATAACAATGTTTATACTAAAAAAAGTAATTACAGCTTCAGCTAAAGACAAAAAGTTTGCTATCAATCCCACTGCTACAGTGGGACCTCACTGATCAGGAAATGTGGAGAGATGATGGTTTTTGTCAAGTTTCCATAATTTATCAAATTGAATACATATTGAATTTAGTTGTTCCATCAGCCACAAAGCAAACTGCAAAACGACAAAGATTGTCTTGCACAACACAAGTATGCAAACATCTAGGATTAGCATGGCATGGTGGCTCAGCAATAACCTATGCCCATCCAAACAAATTATGCGCCAGGCTGGCCATGGGTGGATTGAGCACAACTCTTGAGTAAACAACAAGTTTGTTAATAAGGATGTGATGTGCACCCGCAGTCTTCATATGCTTGTTTCCTTAGTGTGCCATGGTAATGGTACTTTACTGTAATTTACTTCAGTGTAAATACACAGTCGCGGCTAATAAAGACCACCACAAGAATACCGGTACTAGCTTGCTTGTGAAACTAAGACTTACAAAAAATGAAGGAGACGGATTCCATCAATTTTTGACAGCCCTACATTAGTCTCCTCCAAAAATGTATTTATTTTTTCCTTCATCTCAATATAAATTTCATAAAAACGTACGCATTTGCCTTATCCGTCTTCCCAATTAAGAGAGCAATTCATAGAAACAATATTATGTTTCTTTGAAATTTTTCACCAATTCTCCATTTTCTCGATTATCAGGGTTCCTGTTTCCTAGGCCCCCACTCCATTATTACCACATCAACATTCCAATTAAAAATTCATTACATCAATAACCCTAATGTCGACAAAAAAAACAACAATAATCGTAAAAAAAATAGTAATAAATAATGGTAAAAATACATTTCATGACAAGTTAAAATACATAATACAGCAACTTCCAAGGAGTATCAGAACATTTCATCACAGCAACCATTTTGCACTGTAAGAAATCTTATTCTCATGTCGTGGGACCATACCTAATGAGTACTGATGTTGGAAATTCAAGAAAAAGAAGCACCACAGAAAATTCTTCTTTATGCTTTTATCCTTACCAATTTACCGGATAAATACGGACAGTCAAATGACAGTCAAGTCCAATTTGCCCAATTTGATTACATGTATTTATTTAATTCGAATGATATCTATAACCAATGTAACTTCTGTTTTATAAAATATACCTGAAAGTAAAAAAACAGATAACACAAACTGAAAGTGAAACTTTGTTTCAGTGGGGCTCAAAATATCCGGAATGGACAGTAAAAAATTTACATTTGTTAGTAGAATGTGATCGTTGCATCATATTAGGGGCTGTCAGTACAGAATAATGCTTTTTTTTAAATCATCTCTGTAAGGAAAATTAACACTTAAGTGATTTTGGACTGGTGCAAAGCACACAATTCTTACATACACCCAAATATGAGATATGTCTTACAATTATTAGTAAATTATTTTGTTTCACAGTTTTCTGTTTACTATGCCTGGAAAATATTTATAAACCAGCCTAATTGACTAATGCACAGTTATAAAATTATGATTATATCACTAGTTATATCGACTGGTCATTGGAAAAACCATTTTGATAAAAAGGGGGACACAACCTATGATGCAAAACAAATTGATTTCTGCAAAACAAGGCCATAAATGTTGTTACTAACCTCAAAGATTTTCCACAAATATCAAAGAATACAAACTAGAGACCTTCCATAAACTTGATATGAACATTATTAAACAAGAGACTACAGAATTAAATCATCTGAATAAAGGATTTAAATAAGGGGACAGAATAAATTTTTGTATGATACGCTCGTATTTATGTAAAAAGTTTGCAGATCTTTTCTTCCAGACAAAATCATTATTTGTATGATTTAAAGCATACAATATGTTGAGAATTTTCATAAATATTTACAAAGATATATATATGTGACAAACTTAAATATTTTATACAGTTGTATCTCAACAAGCAATAAAATAATTACAGACAGCAGGTTTTATACATAAAACTTTCTTGTAACCTCCAAAATCCTTGAGGCAGTAAGCCTATCATAAATCTTCCAGCTTCTTAAAACATGTTTTGAATGAACCATCAACAATACTTTACAAGCTCCTAGAACTATTCTATATAAATGAAGTACACTTACTGGAAAACACAACTGCCTATACTACCTGTGTTTTTAGTCAACAGGTTTAGATCAATCAAGGAATTACAGAGGTTTTTTTTGTTTGTTTTAGATTCATTGTTGACAAGTCGAATCATATGAACGAAAACCACATTGAAAAGACTACAGTTGTAATTCATCTAAATTTTAAATTATTGAAAAAAAAACCATATTGAGCTACGACATTAGGATTTGGAACTTTGTGCCTGGGGGTTCTTAAAATTTGATGTGGACCCCTAAACAGGAAACTTTACCTTAAAAAAAAGTTTTAAAAAAATAACAAAACAACAAAAACTAATGTAATACATGGAAATGGAATTAACCATTGTCAAATTTACAGTGACTACATTAGAAAGATAAATTAACTATGATAGAATTTGACAAGCTAACAGTTCTCTAAAAATCAATTGTGTTCAATGTGACAAAGCTTATTATTATTACTTTAAGTCATAACAAATCATAATTAGACATTTATACATGAAATAATCAAAACCTCTCATAGAAAAATTATCTCAACTATCTTCTATACTTTTAGCAACAAGAATGAGCTTCTGCAACTGGACTTTTTTTTTACAATAAAAAGCACCATCAAAAGAAAAGGAATCAGATCTTTTCCTTCACATAGGCCATAACACATTATATTTTAACAAAACATTAGAACACTGCAGAATTAACCCTCATGAAGCACTGTTCATTGTCAATACATAAAAATTCTTTTCTACTGTGAAGGTTACAATTTAACTCACAAAATGAACATAAGCTTATAGACACAGGTATTAATAAAAAAGATGGAAAGCATCCGCTTTTAAGTCTTCATGGCCATTGATTTCATTTTAAGTACGGGGGGAGGGGGGTGAAGTCCATTTAGCTCAAACTGATTATTCTTTGTCAATTATGCTCTTTCTCAAAGTTCTTATATTTTGAACTGGATTAGCTGCTCCCAAAGAGTTTGACTTAAACGGACTGCACTTATATTTGAATCAAATAACAAACCCTATAATCTAAGTTATTGCTAGAGTTACAAATAAAGTTTCCAAAAGGAAGTATGGAGAGTTAAAATCAGACCTTCATTTGTGCATTAGTATTATTTGTCTTTTATTGAATA
Organism: Elysia marginata; assembly: GCA_019649035.1. Taxonomy (NCBI): domain Eukaryota; kingdom Metazoa; phylum Mollusca; class Gastropoda; family Plakobranchidae; genus Elysia; species Elysia marginata. The sequence goes on from BMAT01006598.1 coordinate 569,898, forward strand.
ATAGCATTTTCTACTCATTTCCTTGTTTGAAACATTTCTTTCATTTTTTTAAAGAAACCTTCCATCATGCTGGTTATACTTTAATTAATGCATACCAATCTATTCCATATTTTACCTCAATTTTCCCTTCTTTCTTTTTAATAAAGATTCAGCACCATGTTTTATCAACACAATAAAGGATGTGTAGTAATGGTAACAACTTGTATGGATATCCCCTTGTGCATCTGTTACACCATGTCAAAAGTATCTGCCTGATACATCATCTTGACATTGTCTGCCCAGCTGTACGGCTGATCTCCAAATGTAGTCTCTGTTGGCTCAGGACACTTCAAGCACCTTAAAACAAATATATACATAAGAATACAGGGTTGAAGTTTTAGTCCTGTAATTGCAAAGTCTCCCAAACTGAATGACTATAAACACTTAAACAGAATGCAATTGTAAATGAGTCGTATAATTTTGCTTATATTTATATAAAAAGCCAAAAATAAAATGGTTGAGATAAGCCATTTTATGTCATCAGCGAACTTTTACTTAAATTTTAAGCTATTGCCCAATCACACTAACACTTTGCTGATCTCTATAAAGAGTAAAGCCTTCTTCACTCATATTAAGATGGCACTTTTTAAAACATAATTAAGTATTCATACGCATACTTAAAACGGACTACAATGTCTATTGTTTTCAGATCAGTAATTTTACTGAAATCAATCAAAGACTTTTTAAAATGTAAAAATTTAAACAAGTAAAGCAGTCATGGATGTATATGCATATATGAGGAGCAGCCAGGCAAAACCAGGCGTCTGTCAAAACGGATTGAGCTATACAGAATTTTACTAATCCACTTTATTCTTTGTTACACTGCTGACTTTAATAAGTAATATCTCAATATATACAGCAACTATTGCTGGTTCGGCTGCTGCAGTATCTCCTATCATTACATCTGCTACCAGAATGATTTTGCAGTGACTGACCAAGACTGTTACGTAATTCTATTTAGGCCTTTGCCAGGCAAAGTTGATATTGCCATTGTGTCATTAAGCTGTGTACTAGGCAGAATATTTCTGACATTGCTATCTGTTGTTTTTATGTTGCGCTAACCCCAGACTTTTGAGTGAGCAGAGCCTGGACTTCATCGTTTGATTAGATAATCAGGGATGCCAAATGGTTTTGAAAACTAAACCCTGAAAATTAACCAAGTATTGCATATTGTATTTTTAAAAATGGTTAAGACACATGTTGTGCAATAAACAATAAATGGATGAAAAAACACTTGAAATTTGTCAAGCCTGGATAGAGCGAGTGTAGAGTTCTAGTGGGGGTAATACTTCAATTTATTCCTAATAATTGGCTCTAGTAGTAATAGCATCTATGTTGCGGTCAACAGTTTGATAAGAAAATTAATATTGTAATTAAAGCCATTTGAGCTGTGATTTTGGTTAAACTCTTACCTGTCTTACTCTTTGCAGATAATCTTTACTACTTTTTCATTATTTAGAAGAAATAATATTTAGAGCTATTATATATCCAGACATCTGTTCAGTGCTTAAGTTAACTGTTATAGTTCTACTCCTTTGTGGCAAACTCTATAATCGAAGTCTGATCATCCAAGTAATTCATAATCTTCATAATTTGAAGTTTTCTACATGTGAAGTTCTTTTTCCCTTTGGAGTGGGTAGATTTGAACTCATAATCCGAAGTTCATAAGGTTCCATTCTCGTAACTCGTAGTTTTTTATTTAAGCTTACAGAAAATTTTCCTTTTTAGCCCTAGCAGTTTTACTTCTCCAAAGCATGACAATTTAATGATAAACACTTAGTGCACAAAGTGGCCATCCAAGAACCTACAGGGAGGTGTCTACACCCATGGAATAACTTTGTTTCTGCATTTACGCAAGGGTGGGGTGAGAGAGGACAGTGCTTTAGAACTAAGAAGGGCTTAGTAAAAAAACCTGGTCCTTTGAGTATAATTTCAATCCTGTTCATTCGAAGTTTTTCTACATTCCCATGAGATTGGAATTATGAGGTTTCCTCTGTAGCTGTTTGTAGTCTATTTGACAAGTTAAGTTCCCCCCAACATTCAAAGACTATTTTGTTCACCCAGTAAATATGTAGTTGTTTTCAGCATGGCCAAGAGAAGAGAGATAAATAATGTCTAAAGTCAATTTTTTGCACAACAACTGGTTCCAAGAACTCTGTCTGGAAACAATGCACTATGCTTACGGATACATAATTTGATAGTTTTACAGTTATTTTCGCTTTGCAACTATAAAACAGTGACCATGCATTTGCTGATTCTCACCTTGGTTCAATAAGACCATAATCAAAGCAAGTGCTCCCAATGCATTGGCAGCATCCATGCTCATGGAACCATCTGTATTTGCTGGCACCCATTGATTTGCATGATGCCTTGCATTTTCCAACCGGCATACAAGAAGAGAAGAAAGCTGTGGTGCAGTTATGGATGCGAGAGTTGGGCTTGCCTTCAGCAGTATTGCCATCAACAACAATATCTGGTAAAGGCATAAGAAAAGGATATTAAAAGCTTCATCATATTAAAACACAAGACTACATCAGGCGTATGAAAATAAAGTGCTAGTGTAAAAAATCATAAGTATAATAATATTATTATTTAAACACTACGAACCATTAAAAAAATTTAGGTCCATTTTAAGAATTTTTGAAAAGTGAGATTTTTTTGTGTTAAATGATGTCTGTTGGGAGCACTGAAGTGTTATTGTTATACTTGTAGGATGAATCTGGTTTAAAAATATGTACTCAATCAGTTTCTCAGGCTTCAAAAAATAGAAAATAACTGAAAAATGGTATCCCTGAATATAAACAGCTATGATTATTTTCTTCTCTTCTTCAAAATGTTCCAGCTTAAAATAAACTTTGAGAGATTTATCATAAAGGGATTCCCCTGTGGCTGGTTTTTAGAGATCTTGCTAACAAGCAAAGGTGAATGCTTACGTTCTTTAATAGGTTCGGGAAAAGTACTGAACTTCAACAAAACTTGACTGGAACTTAAGCTGGAAAAAAATACAGCTTCTACATGAAAATTAAGAAAAATGTTCATTTTTACTTTCTACCACCTACCATCTGCATTCTTGGAAATCGTAACCCCTCGATGGAGTGGCTTGATGCTTGATTTGTTCTCCAGGTTCAGGTCAATAGCATATGTAAATGAAGTCCAGCGCTGCTGGGGGTCCTCTTGCTCTGTCAGTACATCAAACAGAGCTGGGATGGGATCTTTCAAGTGTTCTACAGTGCTGCCCTTATCAAGCTCATCATCAAGATCCGGAGGTGGGCACAAGCCTAAAATTATTTATTAAAAAACTCTTAGACACTAAGGAAAACAAAAACCTGAATGATATTTGATTAAATGCAAGACTCAAATTTCTGACTATATTGATATAAAATAAATGTGAGACAGTATTAGTAAATTAAAGTAGCACAGACAATTGCATTGCATTTTTTTCCCTTGAAATGTATTGAGGCTTTTTTTAAAAACCAGAGCAACAGGATACATGTGTTGAATGATAACTTTGTTACTCCCTATCTGCCAGTTTAGTCACAGACACTGGCAATCATTCATTTCCAATGAACTATTTTCAACTACTCTTAGAAAGTCCTTCAAGCTCCTGGGTTCTTTGGTCACCTATTAAAAACTCAATAAGGGCAGGCAGTATAATTCAGAGTCTATGGGTTACACTCTAGTTTAAAGCAAGAAAAGACCTCTGCTTATTTAGGCACGCCTTTTCGTCAATATATTGTTTTCATTTTTGCAAATAAGTAATCTAGGCTACCCTAATTTTTCAACAATGTCCATGGAGTTGAAGAATCGCAATTTTTCTTTTTTATGTCTATTGCTTATTTTATTTGCCGAGTTCACTTTTAAATTATCAAAAATGAATTGCAGTAATGTGTGTCCAAAAAAATAATATCAGTACTCATGGGCTTCATTTGCTTACCATTTACAAAATAAAATTTATTGCGTTCTAGAGGCTTTCTTTTTCTATGTCAGAAAAAAAAATGTCAGAATTAATGAAGAAAAATATTGAAACACTACATAGACATCCGAGAAAAAATTTATATGTATTTCACCAAGATAAATTGATTTTTGTCTGTTTGCCAAAGTGAAAATCTTCTCTAAGAAAAAGACAATTCTATACAACTTTTTCCTTTTGGCGTAGCTTACAATGAAAAAACCCAAAACCAATCTATAGATACTTTCTTCCATTGTGTTTCATGAGCTAGTTAAAGCCACGAGGCATTGAGCTAAGACTATGAATGTAATGATAAGTTTCAGTCGGCCACAGTTTCTTTCTACTTCCATCAACCATTTAGTAAGTTACACAGTGCAGTCCTTTATTTCAACTCCCAAAATATAACTATTATAAGGCTGATGCATGACAACTGCCTTTCTTTTATTGTACAATAATTTCTCTAGTAAACTCCAGCTTACAGCAAAACTTCTTTGCCAGTTATAGCTTTTAAAATTAAATGTAGCTTCTTTCCTACAGGTCTATAGATCTGTATACTTTATTTTTCTAATTTCCTACTACTACTAGTTTCAGTAAAATATATGAAAAATGCAGGAAAAAGGTAAAAAAAATATTAGAAATTGTCTAAAAACAAGTACTTTTAAACAATTTCAGAGTTTTTATAAATAAAAGTAAAAGAACATAAAAAATAGCTAATTCAATGCTTTTGCAACACAGAGAAAAACAACTCACCAACACATGAGCAACACTCTGTGTACAGTTTTGACAAACAGAGCTGACATTCCCTGCAACATGTGCAGTTTGTTAGGTCAGTCATTTCACAATCGCAACAGTTGATCAGCATGCACTTGCTGACCAAAGGACCACAAACAACTTCATTACATGTCTCTGCCACTAGAACACTGGTTATTACCAGCAGGCTTGTCAACAACAGTTTATTCAAGGGATTCATCTTCACCTGAAAATATCCAGAGAAAAACTTTACACATTATTTACCAAGTACAGATGCACACATGATATATGCAACAAAACATAACATACATTAGGTCCTTTCACCATGAAAACATAACATGCACAGAAAGTTTAAAGCTGATCATGCTATATTTCTGTTATATTTACCCAGAAACAGCTAAGGTAGGGCGACTTTTTAGTTATTTTTTTTTCATTCACTATAATGAAGAATTTTGAATGTCTCACTCTCAGGTACAAAAGGAATGCCATCCTTTAAAATTTTGGTAAGAAAGAACATCTGATTTTGAAACATAAAGGATCCTTTGTAATGACAAACATGACGTCACTCATTTATAAGATGAAATTTAAGGAGTTTCAAATATTATATAGATAGAATCTAGATCTAGATCTAGTGGCAACCCAGTGTGGAAATCCTGCCCTCTCATTCTCAAGCTATACAATATAGGCCTAGATCTAGAATAGATCTAATTTCATTTTTTCCACTGTCTATCACTGTACCAGGTTGATTTGACAGTAAAATGGGGCTCAACCCAGATCTATTTCTAGGTCTTGATCATATGGCACTGGTGGTAATCCCGTTCATTTGGCATTGGCAAAATGAAGAAAACTGGGACAGTTTTAGCAGATCTCTAAAATGTAATTTTATCAGCTTCAAATTAAGTCCAGTTAAAATTTCCCATTGGATCCTATGTATAGATCTACATTAGTAATAGGCTTATAAAGAACTTCCCTTATTTCCTCATCGCCAAATGGACGATACCACGAAGCTTAAAAATATAAAAAAGTGCCGATAATGTAGTCTAGACCTAAATTAGATCTAGAAAAAAGACTAGATGTCTAGATCTAGAGCTAGATTAGAATCGGGATAATCCTGGCAGTGGGCCGCTCCCAAGACTGACAAAATGAAGGGATAATGTATATATAGGCCTACCCATTTATAACACCAGCGGGCCAATCCCAAGATTAAGCCCTAGAATCTAGTCTAGATATAAATTAGATTAGTTTAATCTAGTCTAGATCTAGATAGATTCTAGATCTAGATCTCTAGATGAATTCTACTTCTAGATAGGCCTAGATACTCTAGAAATTCTCTAGAGATCTAATCTAGATCTAGATCTATACTCTTAATTGCATTTTCCCATAATTATTATTTTAAAGGCTTAGCCAGTAAATGTCTACAGGTCTATAGTCTGGGCGGTCTTTCTCAAATCCTCCCTTTTCATCTAGATCTAGATAAATCTAATTTAAGCTACCAGATCTGATGTCTGGAAAAAAGGAGTGTCTTGGGTGAGTCAGAAGGACAGAGGAAAAATCTTAGTTTTCAACAGAAACAGTGACATCAAGCCGTCTTGCCCAGTGATGTACTATAGTTAGCTTATAGTATATAACTGCTTGCCTTTCTCAACAAACGTCGAAGATTTGTTACATTTGTTAGCAAAAGAGTTCGCCCAGGGGGACGGAAATCGTACTTCGCCGTTTTCGTTTCAAATGATTAGAAAGACCTATCAATTTGATAAGTCTATCAAATATAAAAATAATTTAAAAAGACTAGATCTTTTCCAGTGATTTCATCTTTTTCTTTTCAATTTGTCCTTACTTCTGAAAGTCGATGGCCCAGAGAAAATGTAAGCCCACTGACGGGTTCTATAATTCGCAAGTCGTGGTAAAACAAAGCACAGGCTAAATCCGAATAAACAACTAAACTGTACGGTGCTCGGAGTGTTTATTTTTAGTCTAGTCGACATATTAGAATGATCTTCATCGATAGCAAAAATGACACGAGGATTGAGGCGTCTATGATGGATGGGCTCGCTCAAGTTTACAGTGAAAACAAAAGTGAAAAATGATATTTCTCCTAAGTAAGATAAACAGCAGAAACTCTCTTTCTCCCCCCCCCTCTCTCTATCTATCTACATATCTATCTATCTATCCACTCCTCTATTGGTCTAATGATCTCTTATTTTCTCCGACATCTCGCTCTTTTGCTTTTTCTCCCACTCTACTTCACTCACTCTTACTCTCGATGTGTATGTGATGGTGTAATGGTGGGTGTGAAGGTCTTTCATCTAGCTGTTAAGTTTGTAATGACGTTGTCCTTTATCAGCAGTTATGTGTCCATATACCTCTCTCTAAATGCACGTTTATATCAATAAATCTTCTTTTTTATTTGCAATATTGGCTGAAGACTCCTTTCGAGTTTATTCTGGATCGGTGCCATGGTATATAAACCAGCAACATCTGTAACAGCAGCTCCGTTATTTCAAAAGTAGCACAGCAGTAGCTGTAGTAGTAGTAGTAGTAGTAGTAGTAGTAGTAGTAGAAGAAGTAATAGTAGTAGTAGTAGTAGTAGTTGTAGTAGTAGTAGTAGCAGTAGTAGTAGGCTAGAAGTAGTAGTTGTATTAGTAGTAGGCTAGTAGTAGTAGTAACTGTTGTATTAGTAGTAGGCTAGTAGTAGTAGTGGTGGTGGTGGTGGTGGTAGTAGTAGTAGT
>BMAT01006598.1:596757-617064 GCA_019649035.1 Elysia marginata
AGAGAGAGAGAGAGAGAGAGAAAATTGAATTGAATTGAATTTTATTTTTGTCTTACAACGGTAGCATATTAGGCACAGTGCTTTTTTTTTCATTTGGCCGTTAAATATAAACAGGACATTATTACATAATGAAACATCTTGAAACAATCAAAGGAACTATATAAATTGAAAAGCAATTGTAAGCTAAGCACAGCTATAAACATTTTGAAAGCATAATGAATACTTATAAACAGTAACATTGTTAATAAACTCGTTTAGCGGTGAGAGAGAAGAGAATGATGCTGACGATGATTATGTCGTTGTTGATGTTGATGATGACCAGAGATGATGATGATGATGAGAAATGAAGATGATGATACAGATGGTGAAATATGATAATGAAATATAGTAAAAAAATAAAATGAAATGAAAAAACATTGAAAAGAAATGATGTCGACGATGATGAATTTGGTGTTGAGAACAAGAAAGATAGAAAAAAAAAGATATGTAGTAACTGAAACAAAAACATCAATTATAATCATCACATAATCTAACAATATTAAACGCAGTAATGCTAATGATAATAATAAGAAGAACAATAATTAATTAGAACCCGATGATAATTACAATGTTTCAAAAAATGACAGTGGACATCAATCCCCACAGGCTCAATAGGAGGAAGTATAAACAAATGACATTACGATGTCCATGGAAATTGGAGTATAGCAACAGATGTAAGATAGCGATCTGTTACTTCTAATTGTGACCTTTCACTCCATAACTATTGCTTTTCACCATTCCAACGCCTAATATGAGATGTGACTTATTCTAAACTACAATTAGGAGTTGGTTCAATTTAACAAATGTCACCTTAAGTTTGAACGAAATCTTGACAACCATACAGAGTGTTAAAAATAATAATAATAATAATAATAATAAAATAATAATAATAATAATAATAATAATAATAATAATAATAATAATAATAAATGACTTTAATATAGCGCTTTACCACTGCCTATGGCGATGCTCAGACCGCTTTACATAGATAAAACTTGCTTTAACAATTACATAAAAACAGCAGCGCGGAGATCTACAAAGATATAAATTATTGTAAAATTCCTTAACATATAAAAAAAGACATAGTTCATTAATCAATAGATTTAAAAATTGTCGATTGCTATAATGTCAGCTATTATAAAACACAACAGTTTCCATAAAACATCACCTAAAAAATTTCTTTAAGATATTTTATCACAATATTACCCAATTATACATAAAGGCAGATATATATATATGAACATATTTTGGATATGGTACATCTATAATATTGTTGTCTTATATCAGAAGGTAGATTGCTCCAAAAAGCAATGGCACTAAAAGAAATGCTATGACTCTTGAAAATATCAACCGTACGTAAGAGTAGAATAAACCGTTTCGTGTCATTGGAGCATGGTGAAAATAAGTTATTAATATGTTTAAGAACCTTCTTATGCCTAGCTTTGCAGATCAACATGATAGCAAGTTGAAATTTCCTCAAAGACGATAGCCGCAAGATTTTGAGATTTACATAGGCATCAGAGGTATGATATGAACAATTTTTTATCAAGAGTCTAACAGCTCTTTTTTTAATAAATTTTAGAACTTTTCATTGATTTTGAGAAGCACCTCCATATAACATTAGTCCATTTTCTAATTTGCTATGAATAAAAGCATAGTAGAAACTTTTCCTGCAGTCCTCTTTAATGAAATTTTTAATCCTGGCCAACTGATAGGTCGCTTTGGCAATACTGGAGAAAATTGTTTTGATGTGACTGGACCAAGTTAAATCGTTATCAACTGAGAGGCCCAAAAATTTAGTTGTGGAAACTTCTTGAATAGAGCGACCATTATAGTGTGTTGAGCAATAGGGAACCGTTGCCGTTTGTGCCTTGTAATGATCATGAATTTGGTTTTTTTTGCGGATGAATATCCATAGCATTAGAATCTGCCCATTGTGAAACTATATTGTTGGCAGAAGTCTGCAATTTCAGAAAACAGACTCGTAATTCACATCAGATACGTAGACGCATGTATCATCGGCGAAAATTTCACATGGATGGCTCCACCAAAATGCAAAGGGAGATCATTAGTATAGATCGAAAATAAAAGTGGTCCTAAAGCAGATCCCCACGCTTTATTATACTTAATCTGGAAATTTGTTTATTTAAGGATACACTTTGCAATCTGTCAGACAGAAGAGAGAGAGAGAGAGAGAGAGAGAGAGAGAGAGAGAGAGAGCGAGAGAGAGAGACATACAGAGGCACAGAGACCTAAAGGTGGGTTTACATCTTTCTGAAATGGCATGCCAAATCAGAATGAAACCCAGAACGTGATTTTTAGAGCTCTCGAACCAGTAGATTAGCCCCCGAAATCCCATTCTGTTCTGATTTTTCGAAAGATTCCCACCCGAAAAGTGTGAGTAAAAAGATTTCTATTTTTTTGGGAGAATCAGAATGTGCAATGCATTGCGGGTTACATAATTATTTATCTCGAACCTTGAGTTGTTAAAAAGAATGGCGGTTTCCTTTACCAATGAGTCTGGCTCGGCTTTGCTTCTGGCATTTTTACATAAAAAGAAAATGCCGATCAACTGAAAAAATAATGGTAAGCATATTGTTTGGAATGTAAAGCCAAACTTGCGGGAATCGTACAGTATTCCTTTATCGAGATATAGATCTAGATGTAGATTATTATTTTATTATTAATTTACACATAATCATGAATTTGGTTTTTTTTGCGGATGAATCTCAATAGCATTAGAATCTGCCCATTGTGAAACTTTATTGTTGGCAGAAGTCTGCAATTTCAGAAAACAGACTCGTAATTCACATCAGATACGTGGACGCATGTATCATCGGCGAAAATTTCACATGGATGGCTCCACCAAAATTCAAAGGGAGATCATTAGTATAGATAGAAAATAAAAGTGGTCCTAAAGCAGATCCCCACGCTTTATTATACTTAATCTGGAAATTTGTTTATTTAAGGATACACTTTGCAATCTGTCAGACAGAAGAGAGAGAACGAGAGCGAGAGAGAGAGAGAGAGAGAGACATACAGAGGCACAGAGACCTAAAGGTGGGTTTACATCTTTCTGAAATGGCATGCTAAATCAGAATGAAACCCAGAACGTGATTTTTAGAGCTCTCGAACCAGTACATTAGCCCCCGAAATCCCTTTCCGTTCTAATTTTTCGAAAAATTCCCACCAGAAAAGTGTGAGTAAAAAGATTTCTAATTTTTTGGGAGAATCAGAATGTGCAATGCATTGTGAGTTACATATTTATCTCGAACCTCAAGTTGTTAAAAAAATTGGCGGCTTCTCTTACCAATGAGTCTGGCTCGGCTTTGCTTCTGGCATTTTTACATAAAAAGAAAATGCAATCAACTGAAAAAATAATGGTAAGCATATTGTTTGGAATGTAAAGCCAAACTTGCGGGAATCGCACAATAGATCTAGATGTAGTTTAACGAAAAAGGTTCAGCGCTAGATTAGAGTTCAGCGCTAGATTAGTTCTAAGTTCTAAATCTAGGATGGCCTAATATAAATTCGTTTCGTTTATTTTTTTCTGCTTCGTGTAAGAGCTTCACAAAAAAATTGCCAGTATCAGAATATAACTGTTCGTTCTGATTTTGCGTTCTAAAATTTACCGTGTAAACCCACCTTTAACACTGGGTATCGGGTTTCCTCAGATCGATTTGTGTTTCATTAATGTCTGTCGCGAAATTGATTACGTTGCACCAGTTTTTTTTTCTACGTCTCATATAACATAGATCTATAATAATGCTTAAGAATTCTTTCAACGCACAATACCCTTTTCTGTAAAAAACGAAGTACACGTCAAACAATGACACCGTTCACATACCATTAAGTTTGCTCCCTAAAATATAGTCTGTTCGCTTAAAAGTACTATTGTTACCTAATGTACACAAAAAAAGCGCATGAAGAATCTATAGACTGTGTTCCAATTTTAGTGTAAGAGCTACCGTGAAAAACCTGCCTATCAGCAAGTTAACAGGTCCTGAGAGAAACGCTAAAAAAAGTCAACAATCATACCGCAATGTAGTTCACAAATCAACTCAGCAAATTCAAATTCGAAGGAAATGAATTATCTTATTTCTCGTGATAGCCATGACAACGAACGTCATTTTGAATTTTCAATGTCATTTACGTCAGTTTCAAAACTAAAATGTTAAGTCTTGATAGTACTTTATTATTTTAATAATACTATTTTTTTATTAAATCGAATTAAAAATTACATGGAAATATATTTAGAGAATAACCAAGAAGGGTCACCCGCCTACGCGGTTTGAAAAAAGAGGAACAGTTAGTTGTGCTCCGCTTTGCATAGAGATAGCCTCGGTTAGGCCTTAAGTCTAAGAGAGAGAGAGAAAGAGAGAGAGAGATAGTGAGATATAGAGAAAGAGAGAGAGAGATAGAGGGAGAGAGAGAGAGTTAGTGAGATTGAGAGAGAACGAGAGAGATAGAGGGAGAGAGTCTGAGGGAGAGAGAAGGTTGCTTAATAAGATTTAGAAACTAAGACATTTTTTGCCAACCGCTGCGGTTTAGGAAAATGGCTAAAAGATCCAAAGTTTGTGGGGATAGATAGGGTAATGCATCATTCTAGGAACATACACTGAAATCTATTAATGTTGGGGCTAAGTCATTGGGAAATATTTTTTTTTGGTTTAGAGTTTTTTCTGTTATATACGCTAATTATCAAGTCATACGCTAGATAACAAAATATTGGCCCACACTAGGCCCACTACAGCGAGGTCATGTCTCATTCAGCTGCGAGCTAAAAGATCTAGACTACCTATCCATCAGCAGCTCTAAAAAACATTGCAGACAACTTATTAATCTATTAGCTTACTCAGCTGTTTTAAATCCACACACCGTGTCAAAGTGTGCCTCCGCCAGGCCTCCTTAGGACGTTACCCATCAAGCACAACCCTTTGGCATGTTATTTTTCAGTCATTTCAGTCAAGCAAACCAGCAATACAATGGACCAAACTCAACTAGCATGTGTTAAGTTTCAAAAGTACAACATGTATTAATTTTATTGGCACACGTGGGGATAGGAGATATGAATAAAATAAAGCGTTTGTCTAGTTTACGTGTAAATGAGAATAGGGTGCGAGGAAGAGGATGCCTTTGTATGATTGCGTTATAACTTCACAAATAACAAAAGTGATGACATGTGAGATGATGGATGAAGTACTCTGAGAGTAATATAGAGTGTGATTATTACAAATAATTACAGATAATTGTGAAATGATTTAAAGCATGCAAAATCTCTGGGAAAAGAGGTATGTATTAGGTACAGATCAATATTTCAACTAATTTTCTAGGTTGGTAGGGCCTTTACCTTACACCTGGCAAAATCTACAATTTACACCAAACTTATTATTAAAACAGCTAGATCTAGTGTCTGGGACGACTGGCCGTACGTATAGAGTTGTCTCGCACCAATATGCTGCGGCTTGGTCCAACCTCTCCTCACAACACCGTTGATAATTGCGATATCCGTGCTACTACAATGTCAAACGTCTAAGATGACTTCACCCTCAAGATCTGTAATATGTCCTTGCTTAACGAACATTAGCTCACTGTCACTGATTGGTAAGCTATTAATAATTTGTCACTGAAAACTCGGTATATAAAACTTAGAATGTTACTGGAAATATTTCTCATCACTGGAACCTCAGTATGTATAAACTTAAAATGTTACTGGAACCGTTATCGTCACTGGAATCGTCATCTTCACTGGAATCGTTATCGTTACTGGAACCGTTCACTTGATCTTCTCTTAGCTCAATCTCGAGCTTTAATTATTCGTTTCTGAAACTCGGTGTGACCGATCCTTCACACTGAAGGTCCTGACACCAAACACAATGGGCTTCAAACCCAATATCAACCGCTCTTTCTGAAAACAATATTTATAAAGAGAAAACTTAATAATTACAAGTAAATCATACGGTTACAAAAATTACCAAAAGAACACTGATAAGAGTGATACACACGACGTGTTTGTTCTTTACACAGAACTCGCAATAATAGTATTTACAACTTTATCAAAATAATTCGCACACAGTTAAACATGACCTTAGGAACAGAAGTGATTGAACTATAGAACTTATCCGTTATATGTAATCACTATGTAGATACATACTTATTATCTCACCAGAGCTAAATTTGCACCTCACGGCAAATTATAGAAACAAGGCAGTGCTCAACTTCGCACATCACAAGCTAAATCGTTAGCTTTACACAAATATCTTCTGGATCCAACGCTCACAAGAGCCTACACTGGAATATACTCTAATGAGAGCTATATCCTATTCGATCGTCGTTTCGCCACGATCTGTCGGAGTCCAATTCTTCTCGCAAACTAACTCGTCAACTGCAAAACGCTATGTTAAAACGAGGATTTCTTGTCCTCCAGACAAAGAAAACCCTAATTATTAGCCTGAGTCTGAGTTAGTAACCCACGCACGTTTTTAATCAGAATGGGCGTGCTTTGCAGACTAAGAGACTGCACTCTTGATGCTCTGCATGGGTGGACTACGACATGTTTATGTGAATCAAGCATGAGGTGTTCCCCCTGAAAACCGCTCCCATAGTTATCTGACTCTCATGGTACCTGTGACTGTGCATGATACCGACCAAGCAGGCGACGTTGTTAAAATGCTTTATGCCCTAATGTGGCATTTCCTTACACACCGGCATATACGAAAACCTTGCTAGATATATAGATCTAATCTAGATCTAAATGTATGTTATCACGATTAATTTGGCAGTAGAAACTCATGGTTTAGGGCCAAAAGAGATGATGGGAGACGAAGAGTCAAACATGCAGGCCTTCAAACAGACATGTAAAGACAAAGCGAGGGAGAGAGAGAGAGAGAGAGAGAGAGAGAGAGAGAGTAGAGTAGAGATGTAAACTTTGATAAAGAGGAGGATTAAAACGCTTAGACACAGACATGTACAAACAGATGTAGATCTGGATCCAGACAGAGCGAGCTGCAGAAGAAACTCATGGTTTGGGGCCAAAAGAGAAGGTGGGAGAGGAAGGGACAAACAGTCAAGTACAAACAAAATGCAAAGACAGAGCGAAACAGAGAGAGAAAGAGAGAGAGAAAGAGAGAGAGAGAGAGAGAGAGAGAGAAGGAGAGAGGATGTGAACTATGATAAAAAAAGAAGATAAAACGCCGAGGCAGATGATCGCAGATTCAGGTCGAGGTTTGTCACCTCAAATTTGGCAGGGCACATTAACTATTGTTGTTTAGCAATAAAAAATTTAATCTGGGAAAGGTCCTTTTCGACATTTAAATCTGAATACGCTCGAAGCTCTAGATTCGAAGCCCAGGTATTTAACCATTGACAAAATTATCAGTCTAATCTTCCCTCACAAGGCAGTCACAACCGCCATCACTTCCTTCAGATGGTCTAAATCATCAGAACGCCAGTAGCTCAGTCGGTAAGAGCGTCGTGCTAACAACGTGACCTGGTGTGCAAATGTAAAGGGGCTTGATCCCCACCGTGGCCAATTATTTTTTTTATGTCCCCCCAAAAAAGCGCTAGGCTTACCTTAATCGAACGAACTTTGTCATGCAGTTCAATGTGTGTGTGTGTGTGTTTTTAAATTAACGCCTTATCATGTTATTTTCTTTATTTAGACGAAGGACATGGGCAGTGTAGGGCCATTTGAGTGGGGTCGGCGACTCTCATACCAGGATCGGTTTTTTCCGCAACCATTCTCAATGAATCGGATGTCATGTTTTCACTCTTACTTAAACCAATTCCATTATCTTAGCTTAACCCTCGAAGTTCGCTGGTGTTTCACTAGTAATAACTATAAGTCTATGGCTATGGCTAGAATTTTATTGAAGAAGCGTAACACATTTTTCATGATTGTATTTGGTTAGTTATGAAAATGTCGAGCTTTTTATGCTTAAAATTATTCGATCTAGATCTAAACTAAGCTTTTAGCTATGTGCCTATTTAGGCTTAGGATACCTTAAGATCTAGATATAGGACCTAGGTAAGGTGCAGATTTTGTCTAAGGTGTCTCGTCAATATTTCCAAGTTTAAAAATTAAATCTACTTTGATGGGGGTGAATTGGAATAAATCTTTATATAGAATTTATATCTCGTACAAGCAGGGCGTACAAAATTAAAATCGAATAGAAACAACATAAGGGGGGATTATTTTTATGACTCCGTGGATTGCAGTTAAAATCGATACCTATCACATTGTATTAATTATTAGAATTTGCAGCTAAGAGACAATGTTGTAGATACAGATTATGTAACAACAATGTTTAGTATTGGAAGATTGACTTAAAGGCTCCGGCAGGTTAAAAGATCTTAAACCAAAACAAAGTACTCATTAGATAAATATCTAGAAGTCTAAGACAAGCTCAATTGTGCCAAGTTAAAAAAAAAGCAAATACAAAAAAAAAAAAGGCAAAACAAAAAAAGGTCAACAAGAAAATCTCAAAGACCTGCACGGTGATGCAATCTTTTCGCCGAGCACTCTTCCAGTGGTACCAATGTTTGAAGGGTTATCACTTTTGCTGTGGCTATGATCTATTAATAAATCGCTGGCTGTGGTTGGCTCCAACTTTCAGGCCTACGCCATGCTCTGCCAATCTCGCAGTAGAAAACAAAGTGAGATCTCAGTGCATATTTAATCATAAAGTTCCAAAAGTAATAACATTTTAGGTGATTGAAAATTAATTAACCACCTTCCGGACAAGAGAAATGTAATTTGCTGTTGTTCAATTACTACTGCCGCAGCGGCACGTGTGGTGTTAGTAACGTTTCTGCTCTACACCTTCTCCGCCTTCCCATGCTCTTCACTCTTTACTTTCAGAGACTTGGGCAGACAAAGTTTGAAAAGAAATTATTTTGGTGGAAGTAATAAAACTTAAAAAGCATTCGCACAAGAGCTATTTCTCGAAGCTCGGTGAAGCTATTTGGTGTATCTGCCACCCTAGCCTTTAAAACCCCATCACTACTGGTTATTAAACGATGTCAAATTAAGACTAGTCTGCAACCAAAGTTTCAACTACATAATTATATGCTCCCTAATTTTAGGAACATTTAATAAGTCGCGCCGGATATGTCATTAGTTAAGGGTGAGATGTGATAGAAAGGAAGAGTCTATAAAATAATTGCAAGTTCTGACAAAGATGAGAGGAGTTAAACGATACTGTAAGTACTTCATGGAAGAAAGGAAAAGGAAACTGTAAAACAACATCTGAGAGACATGTAGGCCTACAGGTGAAATATTTTAATGTAACCGAATAATTATTAATCCTAAGAGAATAGGCATCATTAAATTTGAGTTATCTTTTTGGCTTAGCATCATATAAAAAACAGTTGCTGAAATTAGTACAATAGAGTTATAGGATTATCTATTTGTGAATCTACAGTTTTCGTAGATTTATAACTGACAAACCTTTTGCTTTAAGCTTATTGTATTTCATTATTTTATCAATATGCGATTTAATCCAAGTTTACCAACCATGTGATAGTGGCCAGCAACGGGTGGATTTTCTAAACTGTATCATAAATTTCTTTTTGTTGTGGAAATGGGACTTAACAAGGATGATGACACTTAAAAATCATACAATTTTTTTACATTGAATGGTAGAACTAACGTCAGAATAAGCACTTTAGAATAATTGATTCCTATATTTATGATCAACGCAAGAAAGGTTCATATTGAACCGTTGAAAAATAAACATGAAAAGCCCTGTTTTTTTTAAGGTCTACATTAAATACATGGCAATTGAAATTACAAAACATCTTCTTCGACAGCGATAAAAAAGATACAACAAATGTAAGGGGTTAGAGAAATGAGACCTATACATTTTGCGTTTTAAAATACACTCTTGTATACTTTTTTATATATAGCATTTTGTATACATTTTGGTTTCGGTTTTCTAAACCATCGTTACACGGGGAAAATATAAACCTACCTAAGAAACATTGTGTATGAAAGCTCATGTATAATCCTAAAAGACCATTTTTTCCAGGCTAGATTTACACATTTTTCTGACATCTATAAACACACACACAAAAGAGACTTCTTCATGTTTTAAAGAAATATTTTAACCTGCCATAAAGTATTACCCTCGCTCGTTTTTTTTTCAAACTCTATACCTCAAAAAATTCCTTTTCCAAAATAAAATATTAAAGTATCAGGGTTATATCAAACCAAAACTCGAAAACTAAATTCTTTATACTTTTTGTAAACGGGTAATTATATCAAAACCCTATACTAATTATCTGCATCTAGATATATTTAAAATCAAACATCAACACTAAAACAATCCCCCAAAAGCTCCTTCATTAATATAATAATATTTATCTAGCGCTTATCGTTTGCACCTTATACCTGCGATGAAAACCTATACACCCTATTCTGATATAAAGTTTTGTTTTTTTTTCTTCCCAGTATTGTTTCGAGTGATCCACCTGAAAAAAGGTCTGATACTCTCTAAAGAACCGGTGACAGTTACTATTGAAGTAAGTTTGTAATTTGTTTAATTTCACCAAGACGGCCTAGCAAGCAATCAATGCAGCAAACAGTTTGTTTTCTTTCTAATAGCAGGTCAAACATAATTCAACTTTAGCGTGAAGAGCTCTTTGTAGAACAAATAAGATGACTACCTAAATCTTTTTTTTTCGAAATTTCTTCTGTTTCTGGCCATGCTATAAAATTTAAACCAGGGTGTCCGATCTTGTGCCTGTATGCAAATCAAAATGAACAAAGTTGTACAGCGGTTTCAGCTTGGTTTATACTCTTTAAGCTGTCAAGTAATATTTTTAGGTTCTACTTTTTAGAATGACATTGTTAGTAGCGATTTAACACCAATCGCTTAGTTATTAGCCGCAGGGGGAAATAGCCCCATATATAAAAGTCCTTAGTAGAAACGTAAGTGGGCGTGCTCTCAAGAGACTACGCTGAAAACGCTCCTCTAACTTTTTTACTTTTAAACCTGATTTACAAAGAGGTTTCGGCGCACAAGTATCCAATTCTAACAATGAAAGATTCTTACATGTCTCGCGTCCAGTCGGGTTTCGCAGATTTCAACTTTAAAGGTCTTGTTGCATTGAAGAAGACAATTTTCAAAGCTCTAAGACGTCATAAACTTCTTAAAATTATCAATACTTTTTGGAAAGATATTGATTTTTTTTGTTGATTTAAAATGTAGAAAAAAGGTGAAAAAAATTATTTGATTGAGTTTTCTCAAAGTAACCTGTTTCTTCTTCGCTTCTCAGCTCCCCGGAAAGCACAGGCCGCCAACAAAGGTCCTCCACACCATCCTTTCTTGTGCTAACTCTTCCAGTTCTTTCCATGTCTTCTCTGCGGTTCTGATCTCCGCCTCTGTTTCTCTCCTCCACGTCATCCGTAGCCTCTGTCTCGCCCTGCGGCCCGTGGATTTCATACCAAACTATGCCTTGCAATGTGCTGCCTTGGTGTCCTTAAAGGGTGCCCAATCTATCTTCACTTTTTTCCTCATCTCCACCACCATTGTTTATTGCAATGTTCTTTCCCACAGGTCAATATTTTTTATGATTTCTGGCTAGTGTATGCTGAGGATTCGTCTCATACACCTGTTCCTGAAAGACTACAGTTTCTGAAATGTTGTCTTGTTGGCTCGCTATATGATCTCTGATTTATAGAATAAGACTGCCTTAATATTGTAAATAAAAATCTTTACCTTTGTCCTTTCCTTGATGATCCTAATAGACCATGAGCCTTGACGTGCTTTACATAGTGGCAGCGATATGCTTGGGATAAAAGGCTTCCTCATTCAGACGGCAGAAAAAATCTTAAAGGAGAAAAACATTGCAACATTGAGGCACTTTTTATGCACTAATTATGTCTTTATTTTAAATTTCTGTGCAGGATCCTGAGAGCATAAAAATAGAGATGTATAGCAACATCACATCAGAAACTGGTAAGGAAATTAAACCAGAGACCTCATCAGCAACTCTTCCAAATTTTAATCTTTCAAAGTTTACGGTACTACTGGTTGCCGCCCGGAGACTCTAGAATTGTCCAGGGACAATACGTTTAAATTTTTGTGCCATAACTCTAGATCGCATGCCTTATTTCCATCAAAGTTGAGTCTCACCTGTCTCACCTGTCGGCGTCATCGGGAACAGTGTTGGTCGCAGCACAATGATGTCCTTACAAATTGTCCGACAGCACTTTGAATCTTGGCCAAGTCTGACCACCTCATGAAGTTTCTTGTCACTGGTGTTTGCCATGCAGTTGGCCGTCCTCTGTTTCTATTTCCTCCCACCTCTACTTGGAAGCAGTGGACAACACGCCTGTAGCTGACCTCTCATTACGGATTGAGTGTCCGATATGTTTCAGTTTCCTCCGTTGCAAGTGTACTAGGAGCTTGTGTAGAGTGCCCAACTCATTCGGTATGATTTAATCTTAGCGCCTATCTGTCATTTTGACCCTCGTCAGTTTTCGGTAGAACCCCAGCTTCAGTTGAACCATGCTATTATTGGCCATTCCAATTCTCATCTTCATGTCTTTTTATTATGTTCAACAGTGTGTGTTGACTGCCCTAAGTCCTTGACATTTTAAGAGGGATTAGTTTTAGCACGATCTGATCATGTCTAGTGTTATTTTTGCCAGCAGCATGTATAACCTTTGTCTCCTTAGAATTAAATTTAAGCCCATCTGCCTTTCCAACTCTGTCTACAATGTTCAGGATCCTCCTAGAGCCTGTAACGTTGTCTACCAGTAAACCTGTGTCATCTGCGTAGCGTAAATTTGACAGATGGTTCCTAACACCAATATATACTCCCGCCTTTTATGTCTGCTTCTCTCATGATATGTTCAGTGTATGTGCTAAAGAGATGTGGAGACAGGTTGCAACCTTGAGTACCTATTTAGTGATGTTAAACATTTGCAGTTTTGATAATTCCACCTGATTTGTGCTTTTTTATCGTTAAATAATGAAGCTATAAGGCAAGCCAGATGTCTTGGAAACCCATTTCTATCATGATGTGGAAAAGACTATAATGAATCGCGCTTTCAAACTCTTTACTGTAGTCAACGAAAAGGATGAACATTTCCTGGTGTGCGTTTCTAATCTTTTCTACCAATGTCTTGAGTATAAACAGCATATCTATTGTTCCCCTGTTTTTCCTGCCTGAGAGTCGTATAGCTCCTCTTCTACTTTTGGCTTTAACCTGTTAAGAATTATCACCAGCAGAATTTTACCGCCATGACTGATCAGTGCAATTTGTCTATAAGTGTTGCAGTCTTGGAGCTTCTAATCTATTCGCCAATGACAAATCTTCCATATCTTGCATCATAAGTGAAGCATTATTTTGAGTCCACCATCATCTGAGTGTTTAAACAACTCTCAAGGAATATCATGAAGACCAGGACACTCGCTCGCTGAGCAGAGTTTCAAGTTTCATATCTCCAGGGGCCAATTCCAAATTTGGCTCTAAATTGTTTTAATGCGTGTTCGGCTTGACAAAGAGTGATGTGCCAAAGTTGTATACAATACTGCACATGCTTGTAAGAGATAAATTTTTGATAGTGGTTGTCATTAAGTCTGCTGTCTTTGGAATGTTATGGCCTCTCGGGAGAAAAGGTTGTGAAGCATATAGTCTAGGTTTTGTTGAACGACTACATATTCCCGGCGGGAATTAGAGTCTATATGGCTGCTGCGTTCCAGACGGCTTCGGGCGGCAATTAGAAACACCCACCTCTTAAGGTTTCCATAGATCAGTTAAAAGAAAGCAATAGTGATGACGATTATGACTTTGCTAACAGCAGTAAGAATAATTATGGTGATGATTGTGATTAATTTTTTAATTGTTGATGAAGATGAGTGAAAAGGTAATGACAGTAGTGATAGGAATAACAATAATGACGACGATAAAATGATAATAGATTACAACAAGAATGTAACCAATTAGGAATACCATGAAGTTTAAATGATGATACGATGATGATGATGATAATCATAAAAGACTAACAACAATTTTAATAATAAAGATGATGATAGTAATAACAATAATAATAATTATAATAATAAGAATGATGATACTAAAAATAATGATACTGCTAATAAAAATATATAAAACTAATGATTATAATATGTATAATACAGGTTATAATAGTGATCATAATAATACTAACCTTGGTAGTATTAGCGATGATAAAAACAATAATAAAGAAACAACGACAATAAATAATTATAGACCTACATATAAAAGAAAAATGTTTCAAATCTCAGTTTGTTATCACCATCATGAATTAAGGTATTTGCATTTTATTTATCAGGCGTAAGTTCTCTACAGTTTCAGCTGAGTGACTCAACCAATTTGGGAAAATGGAGCATTATAGTAGAAAAGGAAAACGAGGACACTGGATTTAAAACGCTACTTCAAACAGCACATTTCACAGTAGAAGAGTTTGGTAAGAGCTTTCCTCGTCACTCAAACAACCTACTATAGCTGCTATAACATTTTGAAGATGATAAATGTGAATTTTAAATAAAAACCGCTAACAATAGTCGTAACGGTAAATTTGGAAGTAGTTACTTCAATAATAATAGTTTTAAATCGTGTAATAAAAATAATAATAAGCAGCCATGTTAATCGTCGAATACTTTTGACAATCAGTTGGAGTAAATTTGTATGAAGATGACAAGCACCTGCACCTGCCTACAAAATTCTCGACTTCTATGCTTTCTTGGAAACTTAGCAAACTTGGCATCAATACTAAGCTACATTAAATTGCGTCGTCTACGCAGACGGTACGATTTTTATTGAGGCCAACACTCAAATTATAATTTTAAAAAATTATTGCGCCGAAAAAAACAACTTTCTATTTTTCATTTTCCAATAAAGAATGTGTACGTTATATTTTTATTGTTGTTTATTTTTTGTTATCCTTCCGTCTATTTCCTTTCGTTGAAATTTGAAAATTGATGATTACGACAAATTATCGTAACAAATCGTTGTTAGCCATACTGAAGATGAAGAGACAATTACCGGTTTAAGATAATGCAAGATCATTTGGCACTTAAAAGGAAAATGAATTGTTATTTAGATTTTCAGTGAAATCTTTTCTTTTCATCACTCCACAGTTCCTCCAACTTTTGATGTAGAAATGAAAGTCGATCCGTCGTACATTGTGATGAACTCTCGGCAAAACCCTCCGTCGATAGTTGTCAAAGCGATGTAAGAGCTTAAGGACAAGAAAGTGATGATTGAATCAACTTTCTTTTGCTAACTCAAACACCGCACGACACAGCTGCTTATAAACTATAGTTTGTCTATCACCATCATCTCCCCCACCAGTTCAGGATTATCATTTGTTCGTTTCTAGAAACTAACTGTTATTATGACTAACAAGCTGAAACTTAAACAACACGAATCAGAAGATTTATTGTGCTATGCAGGTCATCATTCAAATAATTTAATTCATGTATCTATTGGGAACGAGGTGATATCACTGCCGGAATAAGCAAGATAGAAACATGGGCTCAATATTTGACAACAGGTGTCAATGGGATAAAGAAATTATCAACCATGTAGAAATCTGTACTTTCAACTACGCAGAATTTCGAAGCTCTTGGTATTTCTCTAATCAGAGCACTTGAAAATCATCATATCATCATTGCCTTTCTCATAAATGGGTTTAACTCGCCAAAAGAATATATCAGAAAAACTGCAAAGGATGTTCATCTTGAAAAGGTCGACAAGTTGCTATGAAATACCCATGCTAATCATGCTACATTGGCTCTCAGTGTTTTTTCAAATGTACCCGCAATACAGAGTAAACCTTGTTAAACGACAAAGGGCTCGAATATAGTCCCAATAACATAAAAAAACTCAGCATGTTTAAAGGGAAAGATTTGATATTCATTCTCTCTAAACTCTCCTAATTTATGAAAATTTTTAGCTGAATCTTGAAGATCTAAAATATTAACAAAAAAGTGAATTAAAAGCAAATAAAAAAACTTTGTTTACAAACCATCTAGCTGGCTGACAACAGTGACATCTCATCGTGTTGTGTTTAATACTTTACAAGTGAGTTTATAGAAGGTATTTTTTGTCAGGATGAGAGACAGCGATATTGTGTGGACTGGCATGATTGTACAAATTTCTTTGTTCTTTGAATGTACAAAAAATCACGACAGCCCAGTCATTTCGACAGATCCTATCTTAAAAATCTATAATTTTCGATAAGTAGTAATTTCAAGATGTAAAACCAACAGCAGAGCTAAGGGGGGGGGGGGGCGGCTATATATTATATACACTTCAAATCATTATCGAATAAGATCTATTACATCATAAAAAGTTTTTTTGTCTTATTTGACAGGTATACATTTGGCAAAGGAGTTCAAGGAACATGTCAACTTCTTATTGAAAGGAAAGAAGATGGAATGAGCATTTTACTTAAAGAAAAGGTAATCTTGTTCTCAAAGATAACTTTACCTTATAAATTACATTTGAGGAATTTCCTAACAAAATGTCTGGTGAATGTTTCGAATTTTCCAGATTTTATTTATACTTCTAACCAGAAATTTGATTCATCGATATGGTTTTTAGCTATTTAATTTTTAACACTAAAATGTTCAAGTACTTTTAAGTTATTGCATGCAGACCAAGGAGCATATTATTCTCAATGTCGTATTTAAAAAAGAAATTGAGTATTTTTTTCATTTTGTTACTTCTGTTAAACCCAACACGAAACTATTTTCTAAAAAAATATATTTGAGTGACATTTAAAGTACATATGTGGAAAAATAGCATGAAAAAAAATCTACCTGACCACTTTAAAAAACAATTAATTTTAGCCAAAGTTGATATATGTTTTCAGATAAAGTAGCAGGCATGGATAAATATTATGTTCTTTGCACATGCAGTGCACCTATTCCGCCAAAGGCGAAATACTGGATTCTTTGTCACCGGTTGCATTTTACACGACATGGCTTAAATACAAAAGCTTTTGTCGATATCACAATCTTCTTTTCACTTTTAATTTCTCTCCATCCAATGTGAAGCTGGGTGAGTCCGGTGCGGTGGAGTTCCCCACAGCGGTGCTTTCTTCAATGATAGCAGCATCAGATTTGACACTGAAGGCAAAGGTCACAGACATCACTGGTAGGATTGAGACTTCTGAGCAAACTATTAAGGTCTACGAAAGCAAAGCGCGCCTCCAATTTCTTAAAAAGACCACAAGGATCATCAAAATCGGTCTCCCTGCCTATATAGCGGTAAGTTGGAAAACGGAATATAGTCCTCCAATAAAAAACAATGTGAAGCAAGGACAAAGGTCGTGTATTTTGCGATGCCCATACTATGGCTCGGCGAGGTTTAGTGGTTTTGCTCCAGACTCGTGATTCGGCGGTTGCGGGTTCGATCCCAATCCACAACTCATGTTTTACTTGCCTTAAAAGCAACTTATCCACATTTCACTCATTCCACCCCTTGCAAAATGGGTACTGGGTAAAGACAGTGCTTGAAATTTTGGAAAATTAGTTTTTGAACGCCTGATATGATCTTAAGGATGAATGCTTTTGCTATGGACTGCTTTGTCTGTTTGCGGAACTCTTGAGACAGGCTTTGGTGGTAATGGATTAAAACTAAATTTAAAAAAATGACCTACCCATCTTTCTTTTTCACATATTTCAAGGGGTTAGTTACCCTACCTAAATGCAAATGTACAATGCCTTCTGAAACATCATTTCTGACAATATTTCTTTAGAAACACGAAGGAGACGAATCCATCATTTACAATCCAGAAAGACCCTACAGGTCATAGCCGCGGATTAAAATGTGACAGTCTCTTGTTGTGAATGTGTTAGCAATTAAGTACCCAATAATCATGTTCTTGTTCAGTCGTAAGACATTGAAAAGAAGTGGAATATGAAGGCATATGCCTACAACGCTTTCAATAAGGGAATGCCTATCATTTATCGGAAAATAGAACAGAGCGCAAAATTATCGCTATTGACGATAATTTGCACTCTAATCTCATTCCCAATACTGAGGTTGAGTAGACGTAAGGAAACATACGGAAATATAAATCTGTATGAAAACAGATTAGCTGGCAGATATATTATGGAATTGCGGAGGTTGAAAAAAATCTCTTTATGCTAAGTAAAACTAGATATATTGCATACAAACTCACAAGGTCTGGAAAGAGTTACGGCAAAAAAATATAATTGTAATAAATGGTCAATGGTTGCAAGTAGGCGAGTTTTCTGGTTTTGTTTATGTCCGCCTTCCTTCTTCGACCTTATTGCCGAGAAAGCATAAGCCTATGATGATCCAGATAGTACCTGTTGGGGACCTAAATTCGTGGACTTCAAACATGGTTTATCGAAAAGAAGCATTATTTTCTTCTAGGAATGAATACGAATGCTCAACGCGATTGAGTGTTTGATCTACCTAAAGGAATTAATAACTTATACAATGACTTTTAATTATATTCGTTACTAAAAGAAAGAGCTTAGAAATCAGATTTTCCCTTCTTGATATTTTCTTTTCTTCTCCCAGTCAAGAAGACACTTGAAACGAGAAAAAGGAATAGAAAAATAATGATCGACGAAGCCTATAAACGGTAAAGTAAGAGCATAGAAGTATTGGGTGTAAGGTAGGTAGACAAAGCGGAAAGTCGCCAGAGGAACTTAAATTTATAACAACAGGACTGTCTGGATCCTAGTGTGTAGTAGAAACTATGACCGATGAAGTATTTCCTATTGCTTTTCTATGACTATAGTCCTAGACGCTTTAGTGGATACAGGTACTATGGCCTTTATGTGGGGCTTTTTACGTATATCTCGAAACTGGAACATGACAAAGTTTTCTGGGGTCAATGATATAAATTCTACCACATTTACATAAACGCCAACTTCGATGTTTTTATAACCATGTCTTTATACGACATAAATTGCTATATCGACTAATTAAGATATTTAACCTATCTACCTCTTTGTCTGCAGATGTTTCATGTTTGACAGTTATTTATTTTTACGAACTAAGAATTTCATAGTGGACAATATCTTGCACACAGTTGAGGCTGTGAACAAAAGGTCGCGATTATGTCGGTTGCGAATGGTGTAATTTAAGGCATAACAAAGAAAATAAGGCTGTCCTAAAAAAATTCTTGCCCTGTATCTATCTCAAACTACATTAATTAGTAGTGTTGAACCTTTTATCCGATAAGACCTTACGGTTTAAAAGAAATTAAGGAAAAACATAATTGAAAATCTGTTGGTTTTGATGGTGGACACAAACTTTCAATGTATCCTGCAGAGGTTTCAATTTTATTCTAAATTCAACAACAAATAACTTGTGCTTGGTAAAAAGTTACAAATGCGCGTTGTCATTTTGAGATTCAATAGTTAACAAAATTGTTACCAAAACATTTTGATTTCTTTTAACTGCACAACGACAAAATATCAGCCACTACTAAGACGTATAATGTGACTACATGTAGCCTACTACAGTAAAGCATGCTGGTAGGCTTACTATCACAGTGAGAATTACCACAGTCTACTCCGATCGCAAAATTTAGTTGCAATAACTTCAGTACTATGGTATCTGATAAAGTTGAACAAAAACTATCTTGCTACGTTTTATAAAAAAAATTATTGATGAAGTTATCATGCCTCTTTTTGAAATTGATTATCTTCGCTATAAAATGATTTGAACTTGAACTGTTGGGCTTAAATTTAGGAATGTTACACTGCAGTACCGGTATGCTAGAAATTGCAAGTTTTTAAAATTTCATTTCCTTACAGATTAAGAACAGCGCACCGGTTTTAATTGTCCCTTCTTAATGTATTGCATGGCAAAATTAGGGTATTTTAGACAAAGATGTTCAGTGAATTTTTGCACAGTGTCAAAATTGTACTTCCATTTCTTTATTCTTCTACTATGCTGAGCACAAGTTTTCGACCATCAAAACTATTAAAAAATATCACAACGGTACAGAGTTTTTTCCATTATTGTGAAATGATAACATTTCAAGCGGGAAAAGATACAATTATATAGTTTTATCTGATAATTGGGTTTTGAAATCATTCTTTGTTAACGAATGGCATTATTTCGGGGCGGCTTATTTAAAACTCACAACGCCACTATTACTTCAATATTGAAATTGATGTTTTACTATATTATGATAAAATTACTACTACTACTCCTGCTGCTGCTACTGCTGCTGCTACTGCTGCTGCAGCTTCTACTACTACTACTACTAATACTACTACT
>BMAT01006598.1:732439-744387 GCA_019649035.1 Elysia marginata
TAGCGTGCATTTAACTGGAGTGCGTTTAACCGGATACTACTGTACTCTGACATATCCATTATCTTGAATCAGCATAAAGATTCATTTTGTGGTAGCGCTACACAATTAAATGTCAGTTGAGTAATGAATCTTAACGATTGATGTGTCAATGTTTACACTTGTGAGGCAATCAGAATGAATCAGACACAAGTCGATCAGACAAATTTAAATATAATAATTTGCTAATCAGTAAACAATGTTACAGTCTTCAAAATGGAATAACTCAAGTAGGCCTAAATGAAAAGACTTTTTCAACCTCTTCAAGAGCACAGTAAATGTTATTCACTCATTGTGTCAAAATTATGACTTGTGCCTGATTCATCCTGCTCCCCTCACAACTTGATTTTTTTTTTTTTTTTTGTGATGGAAAGATCTATCTTTTCTAAATGACAAATTTTGCTTACATCTCTCACAGCTCTCAGAATCTTATGCTAGGTAGGAATAGGGAATAAAATCTACTTTTGATCACTATCTGAATTCATAGCATTTCTGAAATTAGTGAACAGTTTCAAAACAAATCTATTGTAGCCAGGTTATTAATTTTCAGTTGTCCATCAGTTCAATAACAAATTAGTACAAATGATGAATAAGCAAATAATATTGGCCTACAAGAATCAAATTTCAAGTGAATTTTACATATATATATATATGAGACAGATCATAGCTTTTAGTCTACAATAGAATGTATGGGGGAAATAGAAGTAATGAGAAGTAAAATAACACTAAAACTTTTAAAACCTTTTTATTTTTCACACAAAACAAGTGGTTCTGTTTACTTTTGGCCGCTTTGTTTATTTTTAGTTGATATTTCAAAAGAAGATTGAGAACTTGAATCTAGTTTGCTTGCACTGGTTTGTCTTTTAAACAGATTAATTACCTTTATCATCATTTGCAAATGCCTGCAATGCACAACGAGATGTAAAAAAAAAATGTGGCTCGGCTTAAGAAAAAGATGTTGACAGCAAGCCATGGTGCAAAAGTTCTTAGGGATGTTGAATTAGTTTCAAATATTATATGGCTCCTCATTGCTCTCTTAAAGTTTAATAAAATTTGGAGAACACAAAACTCACAAAATAAAATGAAATATAAACAGAAATTTACAGGAAGGGAGGAAAATAAAACTAATCCACAAAAAAAAAACGTGACGACAAAAAAAAATTGACGTTAATCAAGCACATTGTGAAAAACAAAACAGAATAGAAGAGTGCCTTTCGGCTATAAAAGTGAAATGATAAGATAGGGTCATTCCTAATAAGTCATTTTTTTTTATAACTTCAATTTGAAATAAAAATAATTATTTTTTTCTTCCTGTTTTAGGTCAGCAAAAAATATTGATATCTTAGCCAAGAATTATGTTAATCTCACACCCCATTTTAAGATTAGAAGCTCAGAAAAATTCAGGCACACAATGCCTTCAACTATGGATTTTGCAAATTTTTTGGGCTGGTCACAACACACATGCAGCGATTATGCTGAAGAGAAGGCTAGCTCTTTACAAGTTATGAGAGTTGCCGAGAAAAAAAGGGATGTTTTTTATATACTATCAATTTAATTCCTCTCCAGAACTAAAAAAAAGTTCCAAGGAAACAGTGTATCTCACTTATTAAAGCCACCAAAAATGGTGGAAAAGCAATAATTTCACTGAGGATGTAACTTTAAAAATTGTATAACTGCTGAGATTTGGACGTAGCTAAAAAAAAAACCACTAAGTGAGTACGCTTGAGAAACCGAAACTGTCCTCAGAATGGAAGACAAATGACTCGTTCTTCATATTTATTGAGCCTTACAGTTTTCCCAGAAATAGTAGCTAATTGAAGAGGGGTTTCCTAAAACTCAATATTTGCACTTTCATTGATATAAGAGTTACCGCTCTTACATGATTCTTGACATCAAGGTTAACACAAATATACCAAATTTTCAACCAAAAGTTAGTAGAAGGCTGCTATATGCCATAATATCAAAAGATTTTTTTACAAAGATAAGGAGCTACGAGACCTTTTTAATTTTCTCTACAAGGAGATAAAAAAGATGTTTCTTTTTAATTTTCTATAAAACTTGAAAAATGCAGATACAGAGTTTTGGAAAAATGCTCTTCAATTGCTTTCCTTAACACTATATTTTGATTCCATAATATTGCGTCACCTTATTTTCAAAAAGAATTGGCATAATTTATATTAAAACAGTCTTGAATTATAATACCCTGACTTTATGTTATAAGTTAGGTAACACTCTTACTTGTAAAGGTGAGCAGGAGGTCCAATATTGAAGAAATAGGGATATTTGCTGCGATCAGACATGTCAAGCTTCTGAGCACCGTAACTGACCATAAGTAGGTGAAAATGCTGTGACAAAGAGGCAATCCTCTCTGCAGCTTCAGAGCAACCTGGTCCTAACAAGTACAATCATGCATCACATCAAGCTTGGCCTTCTTTTTAAAAAAAATGCAATAAATTATGCGTTAAAAATTGAAATAACAAGCCAAGACAGAGCAATAAGATTTCTCAGCCTTGTAACGTGAAAAAACCTTTGAAGTTGTTCTCTTGAATTATTACAAGTAACATCTAAAAGTATTTCAAGGGTTATCTACCAAAAAAAAATCTTACAATGCCATAGGCTTGCATAAAGAACAAATAATGAACTGCAGGGCGAACATGCTGAAAACGCAACTTTAAGAGTGAATTTAAATATTATATATAACTTTCAACTTATTCATTGAAGTGAGACAAGGTAGCTTGCTTAATAAGAGTCAATAACATTTTACGAATCTTCTTGGCCCTTGATTTGCATTAGCTTAATTTGATATACACTCACAGGTCTTGTTTAAGGAAAAAAAAGTCTTTAACTCATAGATTAACTAATTAACATCTCATACTTCTCATAATACATTCTCAGGTCTGATTTTAAGAAAGTCTATAGCTCAGAGAATAAACTAGTTAACATCTCATATTTTTCAAAGAAAAGCAAAGCTCTGCTTAACAGTAAAAATATGTCAGGCGTTTTAAGTTTTTCATTTGTAATTTAATATTCCAAAATCAAAGAAGCATCTGAAATGTTTATCCGTATAGCCTACCATTTGTTTCAAGCCATGCTCTTGAAAAAAAATTAGTATGGTATTTGTAAGATTTTTGTATTTAGCATTTTTAGAGAAATGTGGCTCAGATATTTGGTATTCAAAAGAAAAATTGTAAATTTTTACCTAGGATGCCAGTAATGGGTGGCTGTCTCCTTTGAAAAGCAATAAACTGACCCATGGCTGTGTCATGTTTACATTGTGTATCATTGACAATCATTTCCAATCTGTAACTGGGAAGGATGTCAGGATCTTCATTCACCATATCAAGGGCAAGCTCCGCGGCTGGGAAAAAGTTAATTTCAAGATGAGTTGATTCTTCAAAGAAGCAAATGATTTAATGGATTGTTTTTACTACCTGTTTTTAATTTAAACATGAAAAATCTCCATCCATTTTTAAATCTTTTAGATACGTCTTGCAATCATGGTGAACGAGTAAGATATCACAATTATCAGCTTTAAATTTTGGACGAGACATTTTACCAGGCTTTCAAATGTAAGAAATTTCATAAAATTATTATTTTGTGGAAAAATTTAAAAAATCATGTTGATTTAAAATATTGAGAAAAAGAAAAAAAAAGACCTTTAAATATTATTTAGCACATAGCACAGAACAGATCCGACTGGAGGCACCTGACGACAGCAATATACAGATCAGCCCAGGCAGAGACGTCAGTTGACGTCGCAGCGGACGGGCATTAAGTAAAAAAAAAGTAAGTTAAATATTATATTCTCACAAAAGAAAATTTCCGACTTCCGACTCATTCATACTGGACATGAGACATATATCCTATTACATTTCATTAAAGCTTAGGTTTTTTTGTCACACAAAATACAAATCATCACAACATTTTCTGTTCCTTTTCTAACCCATATTCTTTTACTTTTATTCCATTTATGCATACTGCAGCCCTTTTTTTTTTGCTTGATCAAATTCAAATTTTTATGTGGGTGTAAACTGGCACATTGCTGCTCTTGCCAACTTTCTGATCCTTTTTCTCTTACCTTTCACCAGTCCCATTTCAGCCCAACTTTTACCAGTCAAGGGAAATAGTCCACCCAAGTAGATCTTTGGCTTTTCTTTTAAGCTCTGAGGCAGCCACCTTTCCCATCTGTAGAAGAGTAAAGAATCTACAAGAATCCAATTTGGACAGCTTGTTTCATGAACTTATGTGTCAATGTTTTCAAATATAACAAAATGTAACAATATAGTACAAAAAAGGTCTAATGACCAATCCAAAAGAGTCTGTGCCCAGAAAATCTAATTTGAATAATTTGATGAACTCTTTAAAATATCTTTTCACAACAAAATTTTATTGATAATTTCATGTCAAGTTTTAACTTTTAGAAGCTCGGAAAATATCAACCCCTTGCAATGTGAAAGCTGAAAACATCCGACTTGTTAAAGCTGTTGCAAGACATTCAACTTGATTTTATTTAGCTGGAAATAGGTGATTGCATGGACATCAAAAGCTAAGAATGATCTCTTTATGTATAGAGAAATTTAAAGGGAAGTTAAATTGTCGAGGAGATTTTTTATTTTGTGTAAGCAATAGGGCCTAGTTATAATATTAACAAGTTAAAAGCCCTGAAGTTATGTATTTTGGAGTTATCATCTAAAAAGACTCCTTGCTAGAACAATCATTTTCACAATTGTTAGCACTAAAAACATATTTTAAAAATCAGATAATGTTTGGGTTGCGCAAAACGGTGCGAAGGAATGTGAACATGAAAAAAAGGAAAAATTAGACGACACGGTAGTCTTGGTGAGGGAGAGATTTTGTAAGGAGTAAGATCAAGGCTATATTTCTAACCCCACAAGGAGTATTCTGTGCTCAGGTGTGGATAGCTTTACTTCAGGACTCTTATTTGCAATTGAAGTTGTCGTTTCTAGTTCAAGGAACTTTATAGCATAAAGTTTAAAAGTTTTATTGTAAATATCTAGCTCACCCAGAGCTCATCATGAGTTGTTGAGATACTTTCAGACCTTTCATAACTTTGTCAGTTTGTGTGTAGATCTAGCTTGATTTCAGTGTGAGCATTAAATCCACACTCTACTGGTAAAGGGACATTACATAATTGCGGCCTTTTGAAGTGTATTGCAATTTTCCTATACCTTTGCCATGAGTTTGTCTAAACTGTGTCGTGTGTTCCACACCTGCAATAGCTGTTAATAGGCCTTTATGGGTCAGTCAGGCACAGCTACTCTACTTCCCAGTGCTCATGTCTCTACCCTGTTGGCTATTCCCCGTAAAATCATCATGGTGACCTTTGCTGTAATCATTCCACTGTTGGGGGTGTAGTCGTATCTGGATTCTGCTCTGCTGGAAGTCCATGGTAGCCTTTCCTGTGGTGGCCAGAGCCCTCTGACTACCTACCTTACAGACTCTGGCACCTATCCCTCACTGTTGGACCTTTTATACATCGCTGGACTACATA
The DNA here is from genome assembly GCA_019649035.1 of Elysia marginata. Classification (NCBI taxonomy): domain Eukaryota; kingdom Metazoa; phylum Mollusca; class Gastropoda; family Plakobranchidae; genus Elysia; species Elysia marginata. Next base: position 737,988 of record BMAT01006598.1, read on the forward strand.
AAATTTAAGTATTCAGACTCAGTGCTCGAACACTATGAGCATTTGCTATTTTTGTCCAAAGTAAAATTCTTTGTTAATTCTTGTGATATTTGGTAGGAGTGCATTATCATTCACTGCTTTTGATTACCTTGTATCAAATACAACTCTATCTCTGTGCCTGTCCTTTTAGCTATATCTTTGCTTCTCTTTATTATTGCATATCAATTGTATATACTTAATTAAATTTTCCTGATTCTTTTGACCTATAAACATTCAAACTGCCTATGCTCTTGTTTGTCGTTTGTTCTTTATGTCCGAGACATTGTTCATTCTTTTCCTAATACATGTTGAACCAGTTTAACTATAAAATGTATTTTCTACCTATATACTCATGTATATTCTAATTACTAATTTAGTGCTGTGAGATTGTTTTATACGTAGCAAATGAACATTTTTTGAATATTTTTTTTTTAATTTCATTCTTTGAAAATTGCCGAGATTCCTTTCGTATTGTTTTTTTTTTCCAATTAATATGTTGCAATTATATGTCTCTAGTTCAAGTTGAATGAGTCAAACATCACATCTTTCACTATCAAGGTGTTGCTGTTTTGAACAAGATATTTTTTTAAGTTTCCAAATGTAAAAAAATTTCATGCAATTATCAATGTTTTATAGAAAGATAATAAAACTTTTTTTTTAAACATGGAGATGTAGGCCTATGTCTTTTTTTATTTGTTGAAATAAAGTCTTAGATTTTCTAAACATTTTAGTAACGCACAGCTTTGCTTCTAGAACAACAGACCAAACTCTTGGATATTACAATTTTGATGCACCCTTCTCTACAAACTTCTCTTTATGCTAAGTACGGATGTTAAAAAAATACAGTTATAACAATTATGAAACTTATCCAAACCTTATTGCTCACCTGCTTGGATTATCCTGAATCCATTTGCATGCTACATCCTCTAAATTACGAGTTATAGATCTCCTCGCAGATGATGGTAAGGAAGATCTCAGATGGGGATTTGTTAACGGCACATGTGAAGAATGAGAATTAGAGGAGAATGAAGAAGATGACGCCATTGCCAACAGCTGATCATACTCCAGGTCTGTGAAAGACATTTTGGAAATGATGTGGTAGGCATCTGGTGCACCTGACTTGATAGGACCCCACAAAACTTTGGTCAGTTGGTTTACAGGGAAATCACAGTCTACAGGAGCCTGGGAAGTTAGAACAAGAAGATTTACCTTTGGAATGGAATATACAGGCAAACGGGAATTTCCATTTCTTTTACCTTCATTTACTTTTATCAAAAATATAAAATACTTACAAAAATAACAAGCTGCAATCTTGTACTCTTTGTTTAGGCACTCATGAAATACAACGGCTTGCAATCAGTGTGAATAAGTCTGATGTTTAGTATCACATTACAAGCCACTGATATTTTAAACAATAAATTTTTTTGACACTTTAAACATTAAAATTTAAATTATCAGTTATTTGCAACTGTGCTGTGACAAAGCATTTTTTAATAGAAATATATGACTTACATCCTTGTGCTGAGCATGTGTTTCTGGAAAGTTTATCCTGGTAAATAACCCAGTAGCAACCAGAACGTTTGGATGCCAGTTGAAAAACATAATAGCTTTCCCAGCTTTCACTTTCTGGTGTACATAGTTGGAAAGCTGATCCCCAAGCCAAACAATATCTACAAACAAGCCCAGGCTTTCTATCTGTGATTGGAGAATACCTGTATCAACACCTACAAGAAAAAACAGGTGAAAATGAGTGGGACTTACATTTATATAAGCTGATAGCACACCTAAGAAAAAGATTAACAGGTGTTTCACTTTAAGTATTGATTGACTAAATAAAATAGACATTAAACACAAACTTTTTGTATTCCTCATGACGGAAAATTGAAATATTTTTTTATATTATAAGAACGTTGAGTACTCTTAAAAGATAAAAAAAACATTTTGGCATGCGGCTTTAAGCAAGAGTTGACTTTGTAAAATAAAATATTTGGGACTAATTTGATTCTATAACAACTGATACCACTTTGCACACAGCACCATTTTTTAAAGTAAAAAAAAAATATTTTTGAAAGGTTCTTATCCATTAACTTCAAGTGCTCTGAGATTGTAACAAATTTTTTTTGTCAACAGAAATACTGATAAATGTCAAATAAGTAAGTGAAGGAAGTTCCAATTATTTGCAATAGTCATTATTTATATCCATACATATGTAACCATATAATGTGTTTATTCTCTATAAACAAAGAATTAGACATTAGGTTCAAGAGAAACTTGAAAATTGAGATTCTATCAAAATCAAATATGTTCAACAATAGCCTTCATTTTTTAAAGGCAACGTGCAACTCTTCAGGCTTCAATCATCTATCACTCATTTCTTCTTGTGTCATCTCTTTCTCTAGTTCTTTGCCACTCATAATTTCCACAGCATGATATGTAAAGGGAGTAAGTTTTTTCTCTGAGTTTCCCTGAACTAAAAAGTTTATCCCTTGTTCTGTCTTCATATATCTGCCTAGACATCAGTAGCTAGGCCTCCTAATTTTTAGGATGCCGTTGATTTGGCTCTCTAAACAACTCATCAAAAAGTTGGAATTATCAACAGCATGAGGATCATAGATTTGCTTTGACATTTCAAAATTTTTCGTATTTATTCTCTCAATAATATCTGATGTGATCCAAGTGTACAATAGCGGGCTATTGAATGTTACACAATCTTGTTGATTAAACTGAGTCACCTGTTCTTTGATGTTGGAAGCTGACAAGGATTAAGTAATTTATCTCTATATTGTAATGAAAAAACGTTGGAAACTTTGAAATATTTATCTAGATCTTTAGAAATGTAGGCTATTACCGCATAGTTGTAAGCCCTACTAAGACTACTTAAAAAGAGCAGGAAAACCATAAAGGTAACAGTTTGAATCACTATGTTAGTAAATCTTTTTTAGGACTTTATTAAATAAAACATACAGTGCAAACCTCTTAATTCGAATCTCAAGGGATTAGACAAAGTTTAAAATAAGGGGATTTGAATTATACATATGGGATCAAATTTAATGAAGGAAAACTTACTGAAAGCCATAATCTAAATTTCGAATTGAAGGAATTGAGCTTTGTTAACTTTGAATTATGAATTATGAAGCGAAACAAACCTCTCCCCTCACAAACTTTGAATTATGAGAAATCAGAATAGTTAGACTTCGACTTTGGACATTGCCACTGTAACAAGAATATGCCCTCCCCCCTCCCAAAAAAACAAAATTATGTGGTCATTACAGTACACAAGCCAATTTTATACCATTGTATGTAGCAAAGAGGGTGGCACATTTCTTGCGTCGGCCTCGACACTTGCTATTTTTGTAGGCGCGCAGCCTGTAGCCGGGCTGAAGCTTTTGTAATTCTGGATCTGTCCACAGTGAAAAATGCCGAGTGAGCTTGATGGTCTGTAAAGCTCTCCAGTGATCCAGGACATGCCTACCCTCAGACCACAGCTTTTCCATTGTAAAAGTTGGCAAAAACCAGCCCATTCTGCAAAAAAACAATAAACTTGTAATAAGTAATTTGTAAGAGCCCCAAGTTGAACAGAAAAATAATTGTAAAGTTGACAAATAAGTATGAAAAAAAAAGATATAAAATTATGTTTGGACAAAACAACACTAAATGTTCCACAGTTAATTTGCTTTTTTATCTGAAAAAAAAAGAAGTAGTACATCAGAAGTGTTTATTTGATGTGTCAACTATCCAGGACAAATGAATTGGAAGCCATATGTCTTTTTTTTTCTGAGAAAACACTTTTCAAGGTCTTTTTTTCTTCCTTTTATTTATATTTTGAATCAAAAAAAGTTTTGGTATCTTTCAATAAAAAACAAAATGTTTATGATTTCATTACGTTTTTTACTTTAAGAAACTTAGAAAAATCTTTTTGTCCAACCAACAACGCCTGTGAGGGTCAAAATTACGTCATCCAACTCATTCACCATGGGCACAAGACAAATACTGACCGCCCCTGAGGTCCTAAAGGTCCAGCATCGACCAACTGACCCGTGTCTACCCAGTGAGCTTTATTAAACCCAGCAACCATCCATGCCTCCATATTGACCATTGTGTCTGGTATTCTTCCCTCAGTGTTGGGTTCAGGTGGCTGGCAATGCCTAAAATGATTTTTTTAAATAAGTATTTTCTTAACATAGAAATTGAAAGTAGGAAATGTTTAGTCTAAAACGAAGTAATATAGCTAGAAGAAGTGGGTGGTGGTGATAATGGTAGGGCAGTAGTGGTAGTAGTAGTAGTAGTAGTAGTAGTAGTAGTAGTAGTAGTAGTAGTAGTAGTAGTAGTAGTAGTAGTAGGCCTAGTAGTGGTAGTGGTAGTGGTAGTGGTAGCAGCAGCAGCAGCAGCAGCAGCATCATCAGCAGCAGCAGCAGCAGCAGCAGCAGCAGCAGCAGCAGCAGCAGCAGTAGTAGTAGTAGTAGTAGTAGTAGAAGTAGAAAGGAGCAGCAGCAGTAGTAGTGGTAACAGCAGCAGCTTTAGCAGTTATGTTTGTAATAGTAATTTGAGTAGGAACAGTATCATTATTAGTTTGTTTTTTTTTTGTAGAAATAATACCTTAAACGTAAACTAAATAGTTAGACCCAATTAAGAATTCACAAAAGACACAAGTAGGCTTACTTGGAGACTGTCCTGCCTGAAACGCGATCAAGCAAGGCTGTGATGTTCTGGTTGTCATATCTGTAGCAATGTTGGATCTTTACCTGCGGATATCCAGCCACAGACTGAAGATAGTAAAAGAAGAAAAAGAGACTGTAGACTTGAGGTGAACAGCTTTTCCAACTTCTCTTGCCTTCTTGTAAGTAATAAGACTTTTTGAGCCGGTAAAAGATGGTGGCTTTAACTCCATAACCTCCGCATTTTAAATAATCAGTTGCTAGTTTTTCTCCCATCATCATCAAAATTGATTAAGTAGCAATAAAAGAGTAAGTGCTGTGATCATTTCAAGCCAAAATAAAACTTTCATATGAAACTTCTAGTTTATCGTGTTTCTCACTGTATTGTATGCAAGTGCCCCTAAGTGGGTTTAGCAGGCATCTGCATCCTGTTCTAAAACTATAGACTTAAGTTGATTGGAAATACTCATCCTAATCCATGCCTTAAATCCCTCTAATCTGGTAAAAAGAAGCTAACATAGCCTACAGTACGAGCATCAAACTCTCACACCCACCCACTATTTTGAAGCCTGAATTTTCAGCACGTACTTCCGATTAGACATTGAAAGAGATTATTAACACAAGTGAATGCCCGAACACCTTGCATGGTAGAGTTCATGCTCTCATTTATTCAACATTGACAATAATAGCTGGTGTCAACTTGTCAATGTTGCAAAATCTAAGGTCGGGTTCTTTGGATCATAGTGATAAAGCCATCTGGGCAAGAGGACGCCATATTTTTTTGTAATATTGTGACAATACATGCCTGCAAGAGAATCTTGAGAATACGATTTGTGATGCGGTGAGATAAGCGATCGCTGTCTTCTATGACAATATCAAGGCTTTTATGGTCGTGGTAAAGATAGTTCGTCTGTTTCACAAATATCTCATCTGTGGAGTGAAAGTAAGAAATAGGTGTTGAGCGGATTGTGTAGTGATTAAAGGTCTTTAACAACAATGACGATACAAAACACTGACGCCCTCAAAATAAAACATAAACCCAACTCTTGTTGATAAAGTACAGCAAGATATTGGACTGCCGGACTACAGTGTTATTACATTATATTTGTTTCAGATAACTAATATAATATTTCACAAGACAATTAATGACACGTCAACTAAAAAAATAGTGGATGCCAAACAGAAAAAAAAGTACTTGAGTTATTAAGAGCGATTTAAGAATTAAAAAAAAAACAGCAAGTGAGTAGATCTATGTAACCAGAGCATCTTCAGCAGGAGGTGGGGCGTAAGTCTCCCTGTAGCACACGTGTCTGTGTTCTGTAGTGACATTGCAAAATGGTTCATGTGGGTAGGCCTCCGAAAGATATCTCGCCCAGCTTTGGACTCTTGCAACAATAGAGCAAAAAGAAACTACATGTATTTATCGTTTTAAATGTATGATATGAAGACCTGAAATAGTTTGCCCTAGGATTTCATCCGATGACCGAGGTCAATGTATATCCTTTTTGAAAAAAATTGTGTATATGCATCTTTTGTTTTTCTTCTGTTTGTTCGAATTGTTAATGGAGTATGTTTTTTGTACAAAATTGCTTTATGTCAGCATTGTTTGTCTGGGTAGACAGACTATTGTAAAGAGCCTCGAGCCTACATGATTGTAACAAAAAAGCGCTAGAAAAATTACTTCATTATTACTATTATTATTATTATTATTATTATTATTATTATTA
>BMAT01006598.1:864592-880162 GCA_019649035.1 Elysia marginata
TTATCTAGATCTAGATCTAATCACACGATCTAATTTAGATCTAGATGTAGACCCAGATCTATACGCATAGCCTACCTGAATCATGTGAATGTTCACCATTTTGTAGGTTGTCTTAGAGCCATCTTGACAGCATAAAACACGAAGCAAAAGTGAAGACAGCAAGGACGCTGGCTGACCCAGTACAAACAACTACACACACACACACTGTGATGACCAAGGTTGGCCTATGCTGTGATAAATTTAGCTGTAACAGCCTCTAGGCCAGGCCTGAAAGCTTCTAGCATGCTCTAAGACTAAGCCCACACACAAAAAGTGGAAGTGTGTAGTAGGAGAAGCGAAAGGAACAGGGCTATAAAAAAGACGTACGTAGTACATCCACAGAGAATATAGGTGGGCATTAATAGGACGTACGTGGTACGACCACAGAGCAGTGAAGGGGTTAAGAGTCGTAGAAAGTTGTATAGCTGTGTAGGCACAAGTACTAGTAGTAGTACAGAGCTGTATCTATCTCTTTGATCCATCAAAAGTTCTATAAGGGCACCTACAGAGTGTAAAATTGTCCTGCTTTTTTAGCATGGGCTGCTTGCACCCCTGTGTATGAAATCTAGGAGTTTCTTTCACTGATCAACGCCTGATGTGAAAGATGACCAGCAAGAAGAGTGTTCATTTGTTTATAACAAACTAAAAGTGCTGAAAGTTATGAGATTCCATGAGCAACCATGATGAAAGTTGCGCAGCAGTTTTAACAAACCCAACTCTCAAGTTTGAGAAGTAAAACCTTACCTCGTTCTCTTCTTCTTCTTCTTCTTCTTCTTCTTCTTCTTCTTCTTCTTCTTCTTCTTTGTCTTCTTCTTCTTCTTCTTCTGTGTGTGTGATATTGTTGCCTGAACACAATAAGTTTCTCTTCTTTATGATACCAGAAAATTGAGAAATCCCTGTTAATCGGGAACAGAAGCCCTCACAACCAATTTTCCTATTAAGCGCATCTGACTGCATTAAAATGATGAATTGCAAAATGTTATGGTTGCCGTATTCAGCTCTTTCAAAGCACCCATGGCTTTTATATATTTTAGATTTGGCACTATATAAGTGTATATTTATTATTATTACAATATTTTTAAACTGGTTCTAATACCTTTTGTTGTATCATCTTTGTTCATGATATAAAAACTTTATTTTCCCAGAATAAGTCTATGATTTAGCAGCCTTAATCTAGATTTTGTAAATTTTTTACAGGGCCGCATTAGCCTGTCTGAAAACTTTCCTGCAACATACAAAAATGACAGACATGTTGACGCAACTTGACGAGTCAGAAGCCTGGAGCCTCATGGAGGATGAAACCGAGTTTCCTGAAGCCATCACCCTCTTAGCAAGGTAGATTGTGATATCCGAAAGCCATTAGAAATCCAATAAACACAAGAATTGTCAAAACTTGAAAGTCAATAGGTCAAACTTGTGGTTAAATGGAATATATTGATGAATGTCAATAAAATAGTGTATTGACCTTTAACTGTAAGAACTGTAAGTTTATTTCTAGTGAGAATGTTATCATCACCAGCAGACTTAACTTAAACTGTATGCTTTCCTGTAACCCATAAAATTTTCTATACTTTCACCAGAGCCTTGATCAATGAAGAACAGGACACACATATCAGTGATATTGTTGCATCCCTCACATCAGTGCTATCTAGTCTATATGAAACTCAAAGGATCACAGTAGCAGCTTTCTTTGCTGAGGTAAACCAACCTGTACATTAGAACTTACAAGGAAGAGTGATTAGAACTGAAATCCAACACTTAGTAGATTTGCATTAGTTTATTTGAGGCGGTCACATTTAAAGGTTTGGTGATGAAAACTCGCTTTAAAATTCATTGTCTTTTCTCTATAGAGGGTTAAAAAAAGTCACCTGTGTAGCATGATAAAAGTGGTATATATATTTTTTCTCTTGTTTGAGACATAAATTTTATGAGAGACAAAATATGAAATATTTGAAATTTTTGCCTAAACTGTGGACAATTCTGCTAAGGGAAAGTGAAATCATTGGAGAGATGTTGTCTGAAATGTTATGCAAGATCCGTCTGTAATTGTTGCCAATAAGCACAAAGGACCATTTGGTCTGATTTCAAGACATTTTTATGTGTGTCTAACTTGACTCTAACCGGAAGTTCAGTCAATAAGTGGCTCTGAATTCAATTTTTTAACAAGCACCAGCTTCAAACTATGCTTAAGGTTTTGCAGACCTTTGTTGTAAATTGTGTACAATCTTGACACTTCAGAAAAACATGTTTGTGCTTTTTACACCATTTAACTTTTGCATTTTGCACTTTCAGTTAATCAACCAAAAAGGTGCTGGAGACATGGACCTGGTCCAGCTGATTATGAACAGTCTGCTGGGTAGGCTTGTTGATGACTCCCACATTGTACGCATGTTGTGTGTTCGAGGCTTAGGAAACATTGCAAGTGTTGGTAAAGAGCAGGTAAGATTCTTTGTTTTGACTGGATAAGGGATAGTTAGGCCTCTTGGCAAGTAGAGTGAGCTGTGTGTCTGTGGAGCATGAGCTGAGGATATTATAGCTGAGAAGTAAGTCGATACGGTAACGGTGATGGTAATAGGAGCAGCGTTAGCAGTTAGTAGTAACAACAGCAGCAATTAAGACCAGTGGTAAAAGTCAAATCGTTAATAATGTTAAGAGTTGAAGGAGTGATAATAGTGAAATTAGTCTCGTAAGCAATCTTGAAAAATAATTTATTTTATTGCAGCCTTAAAAACAAATCACACATTCTTTATCATTTCCTGTAATGTAAATAAGTATCTCTGAAACAATTTTCTTACCAAATTGATGTTGGATGTTTTGAACTTCTTGAAGTGCATGGCATGGCTAAGTAGGAATGAAACATTACTTCACAGGATTTTATAAAAAGTATGTTTTGTTTCATTTAGGTGCAGTCCTATGCCACTACTATCTTGTCTGCCATGATGGCAGGTATGGACGACAAGGAAGACCCAGAAGACTACATAACTATTGAAGCAATGAGTGGTCTCTCTCGAGTTTTGGGCGAGATTCAAGAGGAGCATATCCGTGCCATACTTATCAACATATCTCTCAAAATCCGACCTTGTTTTGAGAAGGTATAATACATGAATCAATTTTTCAATGCCATTCGACTTTATTCACCAGATACTAAAAGATAAAAAAAAAGATTGATTTTAAGGTATCTATCTTGTGTTTCAAAAGAGAATTAATCAAGTTTCTAGTTTCCAATCCTTTTTTAGTCTACAGTTTTAGCTGAAATGGAATTTTTGTAACTGGATTTCGTGTAATAAATGAACAGACCTACAGATTAATGTTTTTTGTTCTTTTTGTTTGATTTCTTAAGTTTTTGGGGCTAGAAATTTTGATATTCCTCACCTAGATATAGCGCTTCTGAAAGAAATTGCCACTAAGCCAGTATTGGGCTTCTGAAGAACATTTACCCCTTGCCTTGACCTGGCCTTTACATATAGATCTCATTAGGGAATTATCTAATAATAGATAATGGAACAGTAGTTGTAGTCACAAGGAGAGGCAGTATGTTAAGAAAAGCTGTAGTCACAGTACAGTGCACAAACAAAATACATTAACTCTCCGATGGTTTACACTGCAGATACTGTTTTTCGTTTGACCCAGGCAGAGTAGCGGCAAAAGTAGCAAGAGCAATGTGCAAAGTAGAAAAACTATCATGTCAAAGCAGGTGCAGCAAAGTGTTTGTTCAATAAAGATGTTTTCTATTTTTTTTTCATTTCAAAGAAAAATAAAACTTTTAGAAAATTTAAGAACATGTTAGGAGGATTACGGAGGTATATGATGGTTTTATAGTTGAGATTACTTGTACAAGTTAACAAGTTTTTGAGCATTGGATATACTTGCAATGCTTTGAAATATGAGATGAATTTGCTCTCTTGTGTAATGTCCCGCTTGGTTAAAAGTCTAAAGTTTGGAGACCATAATCACCTATTTGATAAATTGAGTTCCAAATGCATAAGCTCCTATTTCTTAAATTTTTTTTTTTTTACATTTATCTGGCATTCTATCCAAATGAGTCTCAAGTCGCACAGCCTAGTTTTGAGATATGGGCTTTCAAAGTTTAGTTGAAATTCAGAAGTCAAAAATTTTTTTTTTAAGATCTTGACGCTAAAACCATTTCTCAACAGGTTTTTACGCCTGATTCATGTAGAAATATCATGTTTAATGTGTTTAATTTTAATATGTAGGGTTGCTTTGGTGTCCACACCTTTATAAGATTGTAAACTGAAAAAAAATGCAACTTTTTCCCCTTTCTGAAATTTCATAAGTCCTAACCCTTTCAACTTAGAACATTTATAAGTTCACAAAAAAAAAAACAATATTGTAGAGCATCTCTGTTTGAGTATTAAGTACAGGAAATTAGCTTTTCTGTGATACTAATACCTTACCACTTCTCAATTTCAACTTAAGACTCATTTTGACTGGTTGCAAGATATTTTATGTTTCTGTACAAAATTATTATTTCATACCATTTTCACCAATTAAAGGTTCAACAAATATACACTGTTGAAGTCTCAATTTCTTGAAAAGTAAAATTGAAATATCATACTGTGTGTGAAATATTTCTTTTTTTATTCTATAATTCTGTTTCATGCCAATATTTTTCAGGACAAAGCAGCAGTGCGAGCCCAATCCTTCAAACTTTTTGGGAATTTGTCAAGGTTTGGTGATGGGCCATCCAAGGCTCCATTCTTGGAACAGATTCATAGCAACTTTATTAGTCTTCTTCTGCACCTCAACGACAAAGACGAGGAGGTCAGGCAGGTATGTCACTTGTAGATAGTGAGGAGCAGTTCATTATTTTTGTTTCCATTTGTTTTGGGCCTTACCAACTTAATCAGGAAGGTACATGTATAAAGAAAACCCATTGTGTTGCGGTACACTCCTTAGATGTGTACCTTGTCACCTTGTAAATGGCAGCTAATGTCTTAAGCAGAGACAATGGTATTGTAATTGCCTCTGTGGCTACTCAAACACTGTTGAGAAGGACATGTCAGTTTAAGCCTTGTTAATTCATTGAAAATGTTGGGAGCTTTAATTAAGTATAATTCTAGAATTCAGTTAAATCATAACAGTGCTAAAAAAAATTTGTGTGATTTCATGAACAAAGACATAAATGTCGCCTTAAAATGTCAATCTTTTAGGATTCAGAGCCATTTACCTGGACAATTAGTATGTCAAAAACTCCTTTGGTGGAGAATCATCTTTGCTAAAATGGGATTCCTAGATTTTTAATTATGAAGAGAGTGATATACATTTTGGGCCTCTGTAATGAAGGAAAAAGGTTTAAAAAATGGATAAAAATTTTACAAACAAGTTAAATTAGTGCAATATGAACATGAAGAAAAAAGATGAAGCAAAGTTAGGAATTGATGTTGAAATCAATATTTATTGTAAAGCAGATCACAGAATTTTTTGTATTATGTTTATACGTTAAATATAATATTTTTTGCCTTCTTTGCAAATACATTATTTTTCATATTAGGCATGCAAACATGCTCTACGCCTGCTTGGTCCTCTCATGGGGTCAGAGGTCATGAACGACAAATTCCAGCGTCATCTGTTGGAGGATGCCAATGTGCATTATGGAGAATTCATGAATGACCTTGCCAAACTGCTGGTGGGTTAAAACTTGATTTTATGATTTATATAAAGGAAAAACAAAATTTAATTATGTTTTGCTCTATGTTACCTTGAATGATGAATCTTGTATTATCTGTATGGTTTTATTAGCAATGAATGTTGCAAGAACAATCGTTTATATGTTTTTAATTTGTATCAAATCAAAATTTTTTTAAATAGAAGAAGTGTTGAACAGATTGAGTTGAAGCCATAGTCAAAAAGTATGTTTACTGATAAAATTTCAACTGATTTCTGTGTTACCTATATCTTTTTGCACTTTTGCAGATTCAAGACTTTCCTGGTAAAATCAATTTTTATGTGATGGGCTGTGTTAGTTTTTTCAAAAGTGCCTGGCCAGAAATCAAGAGTAATGCTGCTATGTTGATTGGTAAGTTCAGGGCAAGTGTGTTCTATATTGCTTAATGGAGCAAGACTACAAAAAAATTAAGTGGAGCTAAGTTCATTGTACATGTGGTCTTACTTTTGCTTATTATATGCATCACTGATCTAATCAGTCATGAAAGGGTTGTTTTTTAGTATCAAAGGATCTCTTGCTTCCTTTTTTTTATGAAACAATGATTTTCCTTGTGACGTGACATATGATGTTGATGACGTTGATGGTGGTTTGTTAAAATCCTGTATGGCCTGAAGACAGACAAAGTGACCGACTTAAACTTTCTATCAGCATAACTTATCACAACAGGCAGCATCTAATATCATTATAATAATAATAATTATTATTACTATTATTGGTATGATTATAATGCTATGTCTATACTCTTTGGCTTTATCACCAGCTTTGATACAAATCTTAAATCATACCATATAACTCTGTGTCACAAATTAATACAAACCTTTTCTCTTTCAGTTTCTTTGCACTTGCTTCCTAAACTGACTACCATTTTGTTAAAAGTTCATTTCATTGAGATTTAAATAAATGTAAACCCTCATGAAAGCATACCGTGGCTAGGAAGAGTCATTTGTTTATTTTAATAACTGATTTATTCACCTCCTTTTTTTCACCCTTAGGGTTTTTATTGGGAAATCTACCAAAGCAACAGCACTCAGAAATCACTAAGGAGCATATTTGTGCCGGTGAGTAAGAACCAAAAAAAATTAGTGTAGTAAGGTTTAATTAAGTTTCATTTTCCAATCTGTTGACTTTTTGATTAGGTGTTATAGAAATTTCAAAGGTTTTTTTTATAGATTAGAAGTTTTATTTTGATTTTTTTTTAAATTCCTACATGTGTGATGCTACCTTTTTTCATTTGTTTTGAGGTCTAATCAACTTAACCCTCAAGTAAGACATCTTGATATACCTCGTGATATAGAATCCTATCCTCATACAAATGAAATCAGAGTATGTTTTTTTTTATTCAAGATACTCAATTTGGCATGTGAATGACGATATAATGCATCTAAAAATATTGTACCTTTATATACTCAAATATGAAGCAATTTTTGTTGTTGTTGAAATGCTTTTTGTGTAAACCTTAACCTTCAGAAGAAGCGTCAGTTATTAATATTTGGGCCATAGTTTTCCTTAAGTGTTAAAAATGAAATTTGGGAAAGACTGATTGAATTTGTCAACCATTACTTTGTAGGTTAATTAAAAAGGAAGTAAACTTTAAAACAGCATGACAATATTAATTTTTCTGTTGTTTATTAAAATACATTCATAATGATGAGACCCTTGTTTTTATCTCAGTGGAAATTTTATTGCCTGCCGGTAACTTAATTCTGACCTAACTGTTACAGCTCGTAATTCAGTGTTTGCCAAACCCATGTGGTCATTTTTATTCAATCCAAAAAAAATGCTTTACATTAAAATCAATCAACTGTGTAACTGAAGTATTGATTTGAATTTGAAATGGTCATAATTTTATTGAAATATATTTGCTTTTCTTGTTAATTTAAAATTTATGAGCAGAAAAATTTAATGTTTAGTGTTGTTCTTCAATTTTAGTTTGTACACAACCAGCTCCTAAGGGTGGTACCTGGGTGTTACTCTCAAGTTTATTTTACCATTTAATGAGATTAAAAGTCAAATAATTACTATAGAGTCCAAATAATTCACACCTGGATAATTCAAACTATATTTAGATTGCATGTTTTATCCCTTGTTTGCAATACAGTGTAACACCTGTATAAGACCTGGAAAAACGTTGGTAAAAATAGGTCTTATAAGGGGGGGGGGGGGTCTTAGTTAAGGGGTTTTTATCCATATAGGCGGGCATTCTCAAATCTCAAGTCAAATAAGAGGGGTGGTTTTAATACGGGGTTCTTAATAATTAGTCGAGGGGTTCCACTGAACATACTTATCAGTAAACAGAGCATAATTGAAAGTTTAATTTTTGTTCCTTTAGGGTTCAAAATATAAGGACAGTACTGTATGTTAAGGTTTTTTTTCTGAATGTTAATGAGAATCACTTATCTCCTGAAAGTTTTAGCAAGCAACAATTCTGTTATTTTATTAGTCAAGTTTTTTTAATTTTTATTATCCATTGTTTCTCTTTCTTTTATTCATCCAGCCCTTATTCTTCTGTTGAAAGACCCTTCTCCTACTGTGAGAGCAAAAGCTGCTGAGGCCATGAGTTTGTTATACGACTATTAGCCTGAAATAGGTTAAACTACTTAAGTATGAATTTTTATTCTCCAGGGAATGTTGATGTTTAAAAGAGGCTGGTTCAAATTAGGAGCTTATGTTCTTTCATTACCCTTCATGTTTTGTGTTTCTGTATTTGTAGTTTGCTAGTGAAAAAAATGTTTTCTTTTGAGGTTTGTGTCTTTCAAGGGTCTCAAAGAATTTTATGAAAGTACATAGAACGAATGCCCGTGTTAACCTAATGTTTGCATTTGCTTGTTGACTCTATCAATTTTCAACTAGTTGGTTAAGAGTTAAGACACCCCTAGTATGTTTTGTTTGGATTATCAGTGCTCAAGTCATTGTTGGTATTTATGTGCTTTCAAGAAAACATTTTATTGAACTGTGACTTGCTTAAACACCACTAATTGGACATTTTGCATTAGCTAGCCGTGTAGATTCCTTTTGGAGTGGTCCCTGCACTAGTACCATATCAGATTTAGTTAACAGTATCGTCCAACATAATTTTGACTGCATCTCATGAAGTAATTTTATTATTCTTAGAATTTTCTATTTCCTATTTTTTATACATATGAGAAAAGCAGCACTATAAGTTGCAGTGTTCCTAAAAGTATATCAGGGTTTCATGTGAGTAATGCCTTTATTGGTGAAATGAAGCTGGTTTTCATCATGAAAGGACTTTTGCATCATATGTGCAAACACAAGGATGTTAACCTTTTCCCACCACACCGCATCCGTTCGATGCGGCGCCTGTCTATTCCGCCCGTACACACCGCATCTCGTTGATGATTGACCTAGATTTACCGTTAGAGCCAAGCCGCATCGGCCCGATGATCCCATAGTTTCACTTGTCTCTTCAATTTTTTTCATCTCGAAATTACAAAATAAAGATATATTATGTTTTTCAAACCATTTTCTTGTGTTTAGAATTTTCATCCATACCAAACACATAGCAATAAAATAATTCTGTGAATTTTGGTGATTTTTTTGAAAATGCCTGAAAAACGCGCGTACGCAGGGAATAGCCAGCCAGGCAGCCTAACGCGCACAGGGAATAATAGAAGCTAAGAGCGTGCGATGGGAAAAGGTTAATCATCAGTTTGATGTTTTATTGCTCTGTGAGTAATGTTTCTATGTTTGAAACTTACTTATAATCTTATTTTGATTGCCTATGTGAATAGCTTGTGGTAATAGAGATTATGAATAGAATATTGTCACTTTAATTTCATGAAATATATCTATTGAATTTGATGGCATTAAAGGCACTATGGAAATAATTATTCTTTTATATGTCAGTCAGGACGTCTGCCACACCAGTCAATTACAAGTGTCTTTCATTTAACCCAGGTTTATATTTGATCAAGGTAAAAACTGTATGAGAGAGAGAGGCCAAAATGTTCATTTGTCTTTGCCCTTGCTGTAAACTACTAATGTGCAATATTACTTACTGATTGCATAAAATTGTAATTATCTTATGACTCAGTTTTATCTTTGAACTCCATGGAGAAGAACAAAATACAAAATTGTCTTTTACAAAAAGACTCCATTCTCCTAAGTAATGAAAAGAATTCCATCTAGTTTTGTTTGTTTTCATGGTAAAATTTGCATGAAGTTTTCACTTCTTTGATAATGATTTTCATGTTCCTTTTTTTTGTTGCCTTTTGTGTATCTTTGTTTTTGGCCTATTTGCTCTTATAATTTGTTATAAATGGCGAGCTAATACAAAACAAAATATCCGGCACCTACCACAAGTGGCCAGACTTGAGAAACTGCTATTTTTGTTGTTATTGTTTTTGTTAAGTAAAATAGTAAGGTCAAATAAACTTGACCTGCTGTCTTTTGTGATGGGATTTGCTGTGATTTGTTTTTTCTTTGGAGGGGTGCATTTTTTCAAGGTTTACAAATTTGTTTGAAATATATATATTGTTACAGATTTTGTTCTATTGTACTCTTGTTGATTGATAACTTGCCATAGCTTAATGTGATTCATCCAATTAATAAAGCAAAAGTTAAGTACAGCATTCTCTATTTGAATGTTATCTGAAGTTGATTCAATTATTTGCAAAGTGTTGTGTTTTTCTATTTCAATGTCTCCATGATCATGCCTGCAAGCCTTTTTTTTTTTTTAAAACATCATGCGGAGTTGAAGAAAAATCTTTGTTTTGAATTAGCATAAAGAATATGGTTGTTTGCAAAATGATTAATTTGTCTTTCACAATGATACACACTTATTTTGCATTTATATTTCAACTTACATTAAACATGTATTAAAATTTAAAAGCCTGCAAATTATATTGTATACATATGATTACCTGAAAGTTTATAATTTTGGCTAATTTTTTTTCTTAAATGAATGATTTTGTTTTCTGAAAGGTGTAATTGGCCACAATGCTTTATAAGAATTAAATACATGGATTGGTGTCAATTGAATTATAAAGTTTGGTTAGTAAGTAATTTATTAATTGAATTGTGAGTAGGGATTACCTACCTTTTTCCAAGCACTTGAACTAGTCAAGTCTTTAGTGCACATCTTATGAAGCATGCATTATCTAATAGATAAGATGTGAGCCAAGAAATAGATCATTGTTTTGTTATGAAAACATAAATTTTATGTACCATAACCAGTTGTCACCTCCGAAGTGGATATGTTTACCAAAGTAATTAAGTTTTTCAGTTTGACAAATTATGGGATGGAAAGTTTACATGCATTAAAACACATATATATATATATTTACTTTAATAAAAAGTGATGTCTTTTGGAGAATCATAAGATGCTGTTATGCAATAGCTTGGCCAGTTCAGAAAAATAGCATATTGGGCTTGAAGTATCCAGGCTGTGTAGTTTCAAAATTCAAACACATGTAAGTATTTTAAGTGAACACTGAAGTTCATTTTTGACAAATCAAAGGACTTGATAACTTTTTCATTACTGATTCTCTGAATACCAATAGAAGTTTTTGTTAGGACTTAATAGTTTTGTACTGTAAAAGAGAGCATGATGAATGGTTGTTAATAATTTGTGCCTTATCTATAGTTACTGAGAACCTAAAATCTGATACTAATCATGTGCGCTAAAATCAGGCATGTTTTGTTTTTTGTTTTAAATGTTAGCATAATAAGGATAAACCCTGATATTTCCTTCATGTTTCCTAATGTTAAAATAACATTTGAGTGCGACAAACAAATAATTAAGCCTAATCTTTGTTTTTTTTATTTTGTTGACAATCTTATTCTTAAGATAAGATCCATTATTTGATTGTAGTGTTAAGCACTCTAAAAGTTACCTTTGTTTTGTGCTCATTAGTTTCTTATTTTAATGTTATAAAAATGCTGGGTCTTTTTTAACTGTTATTATTAAATGGTCACAAATGCAAGCATTTTTCACATTAAACTACAGTTCATATATTTAGTTCGGAATCATTTAGTCCTAATTTTTTGTGAATTCTCATTTTGTCTCTTACCTGAATAATGACTTTTAAAAGAATTTGATGTACTGTTGCTGTAGGCAAAAAAAAAATCATTCCATTTCTAGTTAAAGAAGCAATTTGTTTCACAATTCTACAAGAGATGCTCATTTTTGCAGATTTGAATAAAGCTGTAATTCTCTAAACAACTGTTTGCTTTGTACCTGCAATTATGTACAATTTTATCCAAGCATGAGGTGCTTTATGCCAAGTTGTATGCAATTTTCACTTGTAAATGTATTTTAAACGTCATATAACTAAATACCATACAACAAGGAGATCTAAATTTATTATTAACTGATAAAGTTTAGTGTCATGATCTACAAAGTTACAAGGAATATTAGTTTCGAAATTGCCTGACTTAAGTCAGTGTTGTATTACCGTACACAGCCGTTTGCTATAATAAAGATTAATACCTAAGTCTCAATTTCACTATTTAAATGAATGGACAAGGGTAAACAGACACAAAAGGCAGATTTATCTTAGTGCTCTTGAAAAAAAACAACGTGATTAAATCATCGCATTAAACATTTCAATCAAATTTATTAAGTAATCAATGTAGCTCTTTGCAGCCATTATATCCACAAGAAACAAATGACATTACAATTTTTTTTATACAGGTGGATATCAATAGAAGTATAAAATATCATACAATCATTTTTTTAGTTGCTATGTGACAAAATGTTTATAATTATGCACACACCTTATGCCTACACTGGTCATAGCAATAATTAGGCTTTTTTTTTTCAACATTGGAGGTAACGGTGAACCGATTGCCATCATTTACATGTAATAGCTACTACTGTATACAAGTCATTGTTTCTCTACAATGTAAAGCAGGCTTGATCCACAAACCCTTTTTTTTTCTCTGGATACCTTGAAATTGAATTAGACATTGGCGGTAACACCTCACAGTATCAAAACTGCATTGACTTATAAGACCTCAACTCCTTTTTTAGCAAGACCAATTATAGAAGATGTCAAGAAATGTTTCCTCAATATACTGCAGTAAAAATAAAGGAAAATCTTGGGTTATGGGAGACATGGTAATGGTGAGTGAAAAAGAGCACATTTAGAATAAACTTGGAATGTTTGATCACAACAGAAGTGGACATGATTAATTTGACTATTACATTCCGTGAAAACTGTTGAGGGTGACATGGTTTCTCTCTGTTGTACATGTATATCTTTAATTAGCAGTAGAAGTAACTGAATTATTGGTAATAGTAGTAGCAGTAATAGGTAAAGTGCCTGTAGTTCAGTCTCAAAGTGAGTATGGCCTATGCTTTAAAAATAGTATCACTTCCTGCCACACAAGCAGAGAGATTGTGAGAGAAACAGGCAGAGTACAAGAGAGGGGTGTCTGATCATAGAGATAAAAAGAGATGTGAAATGACATGTGACCTATTGAAAGATAAGCAGACAAAAGGATCAATAAATACAGAGGTGGGTTTTTTCTGTCTTTTTGCTCATCCAAACTCAATATCGGAGATGTCTCAAGTAGTATTACTAACTAGTTTTGATGTATCATAAATTTAGGTTCTGAAACAAAGTACTGTTCCTTTTTAATTATAACCACTGAAAAAATGGATAAAGATGAAACGGTATCTAAACACAGAATTCAATATCAAAAGCTTAAGTACAATTTATAAGATACTAAACTTGAGAAAAAGACTAAGTAAAGTATGTATTGTGTCCTGTTTTTTCAAAAGTAGAAAAAAGCACTGTTGAAATCAAACAGGAGTTAGATTACTATAAAAATCTTTTCAAAAATTAATATCACATTTTCCCCTTTGCAATCACTACCAAAAAGGCAATTTAAAAAAAAAGATGATTTGAACTGCAACAATCAGAGTCTAAGCATTGACACATTTGTGTACCACAGAAAAATTTACAGATCTGGATGAGATTGAAACCCGCACATGTGTGTCAATGGTAGGCCTACCAAACAAAAAATTGATCATTTAAGAATAAATAGCTTTATCTATCTGGTAAATAAAGCAAGCGCCTGATCATTTTCTTCTTATAGTAAGATAAAATTCTCATTCTGTGCCTAAATGTTCACAAATCTTCACTAAAAGAGTAAAAGTTTTTTACACCAAAGTTTGCACACCAAAATGCAAGCACACAAGCCCCAAAATTTCTGAGCGAAATCAAGTTTTATGCAGGTTATAGATTTGGGTTGTGGTACAACAGGCAGAAATGACAGCTTAAACCAGTCAATTGTATATGTAGCAATCAAACTCCAGATTGCAACACAAAGTACCTTACAACCAGTCTGAATTAGCAAGCCTCTGTGCAAATAAATCATCTTTTTAAAATATTAGTTTATTTACTCAATTTTTAATGATAAAAAGATACATGACAAACAAATGATCATTCAAATGCAGATTAAAAACATTCACAATGGTACACTTTCTCTATACGTTGGCATAAATTTTCAGATTGATCCTCCCATATAAATTTAAGGCAAGCGTAACCAAAGATGAAACAACTTTCTCTCTTTCTCCCTCTCTCCTTTTTTTAATTATTAAAAAAAAATACAAATGAAATTGATATGCAAATCATGGTCTCTGTTGTCAAAAACTCACTAGCCCCAAAATTTTGTCAAAGTAAACTTCAGGAGCTCAGAAAATTTAGTTATAGAAATTCAATCTATCTGCATCAAAATTAGAACACATTTTGTGTTATCTCTTACTTACTATAGTATTTATTGCATATATACATTGTATGTATTGTAAAATCCAATCATCCCTTCATATTCTTCTGCCAAGTTTATTGTTACATATAATAAAAAAATTCAGACATGTAAGGCTAAATGTCTTGTGTCCAGAGCAAATTAATCGGAAGTCAGAAATTCCTATTTTTTAAATGTCATTCAAAGGTAAGTACTACTTTTCTTCTCTTTCTTTATATTTGGAAGCGACAACAGTTTTAATATCTTTCAACAAAATATTGGTAATTTTATAAAATTTCTTACCTTTGAAAGCTCACAAAAATGTCTAGTTCAAAACCACAAGACCTTCGAAAATGATAATTGCAAATGGTTTTTATTTACCCTCAACACAAAACAAATAATTTTTCACTTAACCCTATAACACAATGTCTGATCAAAACATTTTGTATTATGATGATTTTCCCCAAAAATTTTCACGCTGTTATTTTTATTATGACTATGATTTTATATCAGTATGCAACAGAAATCCCTATTTAGTAGCATTGATAATTTGTTTTATGTTCCATCTAATCTATGTTGAGTTACATGGGTTTAACTTTTTTATTTCAGTTTGGTATTTATATACAAAACCTTCGCAGAGACCTTAATAAATAAAAATTCACATTATTTTCTAAATTATAAAACATGAGCATCGAATGTCTTGCTTGAAGGTGGCATCAAGCTTTAACAAACTCATCTGAATGACACTTTTATGCACCATATTTTTGACAAAGTGCCTGGAGGAGCACCTTTTTCCTTCGATATAAAAGTTTAGCATTGAAACCGTTTATATTTCAAAATATTGTAAAGAAAACTTATCTCAACTTAATTTTTTTAAAGATTTTTTATCATGTGAGAAACAAGAGTCATAGAAGTTATAACACTGTTAAGGCCCCTGTAATGACTTTCCTGATATACAGAATGGTGAAGCACCTTCAAGGCTAAGCTGGTCCTGAACTGGAACTACAGTGAGGCCTCCACTTAAATCAATAGCATTTCCTTCCTTTTCCTGGTAGAAAGAAACAAACAAGTTAGATCTAATAAGATCTTGCAAGCGTCATGGTTTTCCTAGTTTTCTTAATCTTAATAGTATAATA
>BMAT01006598.1:919116-931657 GCA_019649035.1 Elysia marginata
TCGGGTGAAGAAACGGTACATGTAATTAAAAAACGATGTTGAGTAATGGCAGCAATCCTAGCACACTTTGATAAGAATGATGTTTTACCCTTTCAAACCACACCAGGACTTCTATTCTTTCGACTTCTTTGAGGATAAGTGCTTCAATGCCATATGTAGTGTGGGGATTTTTTGTCGCATTCCCTTCTCTGCGAATTGCCGCTCTGTCCCATCTTTCGAGAAACTGTCGTGTGGTAATCGCAAGGTGAGATGAACAGTTTAACTATATTGTATTGTATTAATTGATGTGTGCTTTTTTTTTTAATCACAGCAGTACAGGGCTTTTTTTCTACATTTGTTTTTCTTTTACCTTTATAATTTGCTTGATAATATCCTTGATGAAAATAAATGACCTAGTTTTCAGTCAAACTGCCTTACTCAAAGCCAATTGGTGATATAAATGTACAAAAGTCAAATGTATATTTTTGTGTACATTTTAAGAACTTGCATACCTCTCTTTCGATAACAGTATAATTATGAATAATAATTTTTTTTTTTATTTAAACAACATGTAAAACTTGCAAAGTCCAATATTCAGATTATTTTAAGGGTTTCCCTGACGGTGCTTAGCAGTATCATCATAAGCTGCAGATTTCTCCAGTTTTAACAACTTGAAATTCAAACAAGTGCTTTTTCGCAAGGACTTTCAATTGGCGGTGTGCTTCGGAAATCAGTCCAACAATTTTGCAACAGGTTCTTTGAAAATAACTATTTTCATCCCAAATTCCTCTTTTTCTTTGTAATTGATAAAAGAGCACATCATGAAAGTAATAAAGATAGAGCGTTTTAGTTTTTGACGTTTTCCTGGAAGCGCTCTTAGTAAACCTCTTAAAACAAAGACCTTAGTTTGTTTTGTTTTTTTAATTGATTTTGAAGATTCTTGAACAAAAAAGACATAGCCTACACATGTTGTTTTTTTACAAGGATTCGTTAAAAACTCAACATAAAATTATGAACAAATAAGAGTACTTGACTAGGTTAACCCTACAGCTGAGCATATGAATACAAAAACATTGGATGATTTTGAATGCCTCAGGATGATATGGTTTATTGTTGGGGTTTTGTTGTTGTTGTTGTTTTCGCAAGATTTGTCCTATGTATGTCGGAGACAAACAGCTTCAGAAGTGAAGGGTTTTATGGTATGCAAACTTCAAGCTGTCGGTGTAAATCAAGCACTGTTGGTTTGTTTTGTACTATTAGAAAAGTTCACTGGGTAACAACATACCCGTCAAAAATCCTTGACAGTAGGGCGTTCCTGATTTTCATCAGCGAGAGCTTGACTTATAAATTTGGCTTGAAGCCATCCGCGTCTCGGTGCTTGAACAAGGACGCCTCGGAATTTAAAGTACATATATGTAGTAAAACTTTAAGAAAATTTTCTCGTCCAAGAAAGCGCCAGTCATAAATTGAATAAGTGTAAGAAAGCTTTAATATAGTCAAATGTTCGCAAGTAATACGGTTCATTGGAATTGAATTTGTAAGAAAAAAAACTGCCATTTTCTTTAACTTAACAGCTAGGTTACTTCTAATTATCACACTGCCAATTTAGTGCATAGCGCTCCAGGACATTGTTGGAGATTTTCAACACTATATTTTGTAAAACAGTTCAGATGTAGATTTGTATATTATATACATGTAACCAAGAACTAAAGTATGTCGTCTCTGTTTGTTTGTAACTTTTATTTAGCTAAGTGTCAGATCCAACTCATTGAAGTTTATTAGTAGCCTTATTCCCTAGTGAAACATCAAGGGGTAAATTTCGCGAAGATAAAGCCTACAAACAGCTATCAGAAATTTGTTAAGATCTTGCGGACAAATCAAAGAAGAAATATATTATTACTAAAATCCGTTCTTGGACTTATCTTTTGCTTTGTTTTAAAAGTTCTTGTCGTCTTTTGGTATTTCATTAGTTGTCTTTACATAAACATAATATACTAAGCATCGTTTTATTCATCATAGATTAAACTAGACTACAATCTGCTTCGAGAGAGAACTTTTGTTGTTGTCTATAAATGTGAGAGCCAATCAAGATGTAAGCACAAAGCCAATACAGTGAATAAATAATTATCTGTAGACCTGCTTACAACATAAATATAATGCGTTGATAACGTCTAATACAGTGATAGAATTTTAAAGGTGTTAAAAGTTGTGATGTAGTTCAATCAAAGTGTGCAACCAAAAAAACCCAGTGTGTAACATGATACACAAAATGTCTTTCTCTGTAGGAAAATTTACGAACTTTGTGGTTGATTAATAGTTAATAAATTCCATTTTCCTTGTTTCTACAAAGTGGTGTGTTGGATCTCGGTGTGTAGCTAACAGCACGGCAAGGGCAACTAATGGAGGTATGATTGTTTCTTCAAGGTTTCTGCTGTATAATGATTATTTAGCCATCATACTCATAGTGGTGACTAAAATGTTTTCACATGTCTGCATAAATTGCAATCTAACTATGAACATGAAAAAAAGACTCTTTATACCAGCTTTGTAGGTTCTCATTACAAAAAAGGCAATAAATTTAAATCTGATAGTATGGAATTACATGAAGATATACAATTTGAATCTGATGGAGGTAAGGTTATAGCACTTAACCTGTTAATGTCATAACATTTAACACTAGATTTGAAGATCCATGTAGGCAGTAAAGCACTTTAAAATTTCAAACAATGTATCCCATTATATCATACATATCTCCACATATACACAAGTGATGTGCAGGGATTATTCTCAATCAGATGGTGAAGCTGATTGATGACTTTAGATTTTCAGTATTATCAAGCGTTTTTGTATTAAGTTTGGACGACAAAAACCTTTGCAAGTTTGTCACTCTGTTTTTGCACATTAAGAACCATGAGTATAGATAAATATCCCTTTCAGACTTTGTCAAGACCTACAGATGGCAAGTCGATCAATACTTTTATGCCTCCCTTGAAAAACAAAATATCAATCTCAAACTTTTAGAAGTTGTCTTATCATTTCAAACGTTTTAAAATACCATTCATACTCATAAAAATTAAAAATGCACACTCATTTTACATATTTTGTGATAAGCATTTCATAAAAACTCATTTTGATTTCCTCACTACTAGTATTATTATTAGTTTTGTGCATGACAGAATCAGCTGAGTTCTGTTTTTAAACTTATTTTCTTATCCTATGATTAATTAAATCACAGGAAACTGTGTAGCCCCAAATAAAGCCACTGGCATATGCAAGGGCTTCCATGCTGTAATGTAGTTTCCTCTGTAAATGTCTTTAAATACAGTTTTGGTGGGCAAGTTTGAAGTCCTAAATTGTTTACGTTACTTTAACTGGTACTTGTTTGATAAAATTAGAGACTGACTTATTAAGTGGATGTTAGTACATGTGTAACAAGTTTGCTAAGCTGCTTTAATTATTGTTTCTTATGTTTTACTGAGAAAAGATGTTTCTTTCATGCTGCAAATTTTAAAAAAATTGTAATGCTTTGGAAATTGTATAACAGAATCATTTTATGATGCATTTTACTTTTGCAGATGATGTGGTTGCCTACGACAAAATTAACTTTCCATGTGACAGACGACTGTGTCCTACTTTCAGGAAAAATCTTGGTGTACTTTACAATGCCAATTGCCCGCTCACATGCCCAAGAGGAACATTCACATGCCCCAACGTCTTTAACGTTCAGTTTCCACCATAAGATAAAATGATATAGATATACATATTTTAAAGTTCTGTGAAATATGACATTGTTTTTTTTTCTTGAAGCAAAATCATATTTCAGTCCCTCAAACATTTACTTCAAAGCAAGGTACAATTGTAGTATTGATAGAATGTAACATTAAGAAAATATTTTTGTAAGACTATCTGCCCCAGTATCATCAATTACTTTATTTTGAGCATAGTAAGCTTAGTTATATTGTTGCCGCTACAATTTTAAAACATGTGTTTCAATCAAATGTGAATTAAACAGTTTTGCTTTGCTGCAATCAAGATTTTGAAATTAAAGCTGCAATTCTGAAACATGATTCTAATTTTCTTTCATTATGAATTTACGCTAACTAATTAGTCCACACAATTAGAACCTGGATAATTCAAATACTTGTTTAATTTGAACTACATGTATATTCGAATGATCAATTTCACACTTTTTTTGTAATATGTACTGACCATTGAAATCTTGGATAAATCAAAGTTAAATTTTGTTCCTGTGGGGTTTGAAATACCTGGACTGTACTGCAATTAAATAAAAAAAAATATACATAAACCTACCATCTTTCTGTTAGCTTCTATTACTTTGGCACATTTCAGTTTTTCTTTAAAACAAAAAAAGCATACATGATAGTCATCTACATTACCACTTTCTCTAGTACAAGTATAACCTTCCGTTGTAAATAAGTATCCTACAACTCTTGGTCTTTTAGATTTTCGTCACACTAGTTAAAAAAGGGTGATAGAAATTTAGATTATACATGTATGAGCAGGTGTTCCATGTTATATATTTGATAAGACAAAATTGTACCAGAGAAATTATCTCTTCATGATTTTTTAACACTACAAAGTTGACAATTTACAGAAAATAAACAAATAAGATATAACATTTACTTTTATTCTTCAAATAAAAAAAGACACACAACTTTGATTTCCTTTTTCTTTTATTTTTTGTCAACAACTTAAAGAGCATCACTCATATTTATGGCTGTTGAATTATCACATCGTCAGCTTTGTTCGTTTGAGAAAACTGTATATCACCTTGTCTCTCGCTGAGACCATCAGACGGAGGTAGAGAGTCTTCAGAAGGAGGCTCAGTCACTGGGTCCTGGTTCAAGCTCACAGGCAGAAAGTCTCCTTGATTAATGTGCCTTGCACAGCTGTACAAATGTCTACAAAGAAAATAAATTAAAAGGCAAGAAAAATGTTACGTAATTTCAAATATGTAATATATAAGATAGCACCGAAAAAGAAAAAAAAAAGAACGTAGACAATAAAAGGCCCTTGCAGTCTTTTCAAAATTTTGAACTCCTCCAACCACAGTGGAGCACATCTATACCAAAAACGGCAGAACTTAAAAATAGGAGAACAAAACAAAAGAAAGACTGTATACAAAATGACCTAACACACACTTTATGGACAGAGTTTAGCACGAGAGTCATCGAGCGTAGTGGAAGGCTAAGGGCCCCAAAAGCTAGAACACAGAGATACGCTAACTTGTTTATACCTAGATCGATTTCGTTACACAATAAAAATTTTAAAAGAATATTTCCCACAATCTAGATCTAAATACTCCATACTTATATTGCCAATAATTTTTATGCTACCAATATACTTTGATTGCTTTTTGATTGCTTTTTAAGAGTGTGATATTAGTATATAGATAATTATTATATACAAAAAGACTGTGATTTAAAGTTAAAGTTAATGATTTATACTAACATTTTCAATTTATACGTTCTATGTCTATGTTCATAACTGTCTTTTTTGTTTTTTATGAGAAGCTTGTCCCAAGAATTTTCCCTAGTGGGATCAATAAAGAATTTTGAATCTTGAATCTTGAATACGTCTAAACCAAAAAGAATTCAAAATTTTGTCTGGTCTTTTTCTTCTTCTTTGTAATCAACCACGCAATAAATCGAAATCCTTGGCCTGCAAACTATGGCTAAACCACAACAAAAATATACCATGCAGTCAGCCTGTCAAAAGGGAAAAAAATTTTTTTTCATCACATTGCGCCTTTTCGCATTCCGAAAGTTGTAACAAAGCCACACCCTCTTGTGATAGGGCCAGTAGCCAGTTACTAGGTCTATGTCTGTGTAACATGCATTGCACCCTTTGATGTGAACACAAACATCAGGTTTGCAAATCCTCTCTTTCTCTTTCACTTGGTCTGGGCTTCGCAACTGTGAAGCCAGGCAAGCACTATTGCATCACAGGATTTTAAACTGTAGCATATGTTGTGTACAGCTCAAGGTGGATGTATACAATCAAAAGATGGGAAAATCTTGATGGAAACTTCGGACATACTAGAAAGATGGTCAGAGTATATCCAAGAGCTCTTTTATGATGAAAGAGGACAACAACCTGAGACCCAAAAGCCAATAGAAGGTCCACCTATTCTAGAAGCAGAAGTTGAGAAATCAATCAATGATATGAAAAATGGTAAAGCAGCAGGGCCAGACCAAATCCCCATTGAATTATTGCAAGCACTTGGCAACTGGGGTATAGATCAACTAACAAAGCTACTCAACAGGATATATGACACAGCAATATCCCCAAAGACATGTTGATATCCACATTCATCACACTCCAGAAAAAACCAGGAGCTACAGAATGTGAAAACCACAGAACAATCAGCCTCATGGGTCACACACTCAAACTTCTTTTGAGAATTCTACTAACAAGAATCCGAAGCAAAATCAAACCTGAGATATCGGAGACACAGTTCTGTTTCGTTGCAAATAAAGGCACAACCAATGCCATTTTTACTATGATGATGCTGATGGAGAGGTGCATAGAAACCCAGAAAGACCTATATCTATGCTTTATTGACTACTCCAAAGCATTTGATAAAGTAAGGCATGAAGAACTATTCCACATACTGGACAGTCTGGACATTGATGGCAAAGATCTTAGAATACTGGAAACCCTCTTTTGGAAACAAACAGCTACAGTTGAAGTAGGAGGAGAGCATAGTGAAGAAACACCAATCACCCGTGGAGTCCGACAAGGATGCATCCTCTCACCAGACTTATTCAATCTTTACAGTGAGATGATTCTTAGAGAGCTTGATAACATCTAAGGCATTGGACTAGGTGGACACAACATCAACAATATAAGATATGCTGATGATACTGTGTTAATTGCACAGTCAGAACAGTTTCTACAACAAATGCTGGATATTGTCGTAAAGGAAAGTGAAATAAAAGGACTGTCCCTGAATATTGCGAAGACAGAAAGCATGACTATATCAAAGAAGCCCCAAGCACCATCATGCAAAATTAGGAGTAATGGAACACAAGTCAAACAAGTTAATCAGTTCAAGTATCTGGGCTATATGTTGACATCTGATGGAAAATGTGAAACTGAGATAAGAAAGCAAATAATCACATCAAAAACAACCTTCAAAAAGCTGTCGCCACTCATGACCAACAGAAATATACACATGGATACAAAAATAAGAATTTTAAAAGCATATGTTTGGTCTGTTCTTATATATGGCTGCGAATGCTGGACAATGTACAACACTCCTAAGAAAAAATAGAAGCGGCAGAGATGTGGTTTATTAGGAGAATATTAAAAGTGTCGTGGAAAGATAAAAAGACACAAGGTACTTGATATGACAAATACAGGAAGATCACTTTACAGTACAATCAGAAGAAGACAAATGAAGTTCATAGGCCATATCTACAGAGCACGAGGGATTGAGCATCTCGCAATGACAGGGAAGATCAATGGAAAGAAAAGCCGTGGACGCCAAAGAACAACTTATGTCGACAGTCTAAACACCTGGGCAAACCTGGAGCAGCATACAAGAAGCCAGTTCATGAGGTCCTCTTGTGAGCGACAGATTTGGAAAACCATGACCGTCAATGCCTGCTCCAGGCACGGCACCTGATGATGATGATGATGATATGGTGTGTGTGTGAGCGTGGCTCCTCTATCATGGCTCTGTGTATTTCTGCAGAAACATGAAGGAATCCCAGCCCTGATGTATTGAGATGACTGAGTAAATTTGAAAGGTTATAAAGGGTACACAAACCTCTCGTATTTTGCTTTGGATATAATGACATGCTGCAGTTCACCACATGGAAGGCACAGATGACAATGTGTGTGTCTTTGGGCTTTGACTTGATGTAAAACTCTTGGCCAAGCTGTACCTGTAGGTCAGTAGAGATAAAAATTAACATAAAAAGTGAGATAATTTAACCTTAAATAAAACGATCATGGGCAGATAATATCGAACTATAAACGGGAAGTCTGTTTTTTCTAGACCTAACATTTTGAAAAACTATCACGCAAAAAATGACTATGTGATGTTTGCAGAGTTAAAGAGTAGATTTAAGCATAAACACTATATTAATTATCTCATAACTTTTCTAAGCCCTATTGATTGATGATTCTGTTTCACATTGCACATGTAAGTTTCAAATAAAAAGCATTAACCCAAGTTCTGACTACAGTCACTGTATTAACTTTGATGTGAGGAAACAACAGTGCAGTAAATCAATATAGCAACTCTTGGCTTCTTAGTCAATATACTGACTTTCAGAGGTAGCCTTTGCTTTGAACTCAAATTTCTCACTCCCTTGTTATACCAGATGGCCGTGAACAGGAAACACTAACCTCTTAGAACATCAGTCAATAAATACAGGGAAAACTTTACCCTGGTTTGCTGCCCCATGTTGTGATTACTGACCACCTGCTGATTTACAACCGATGCTACTAGCCTAACATTCTGTGAAGGGAAGGGGCTGATGGGTTGGACAATTTTTACATGTCTATAACAAAGAATCAGGTAAAAAGGGGTAGCTGTGGATAGGATGGGCGTTTGGTAGGCTGGGGTTGGAAGATTTTGACAGCTTCCAAGTAACTGACGTTTCATAACCCCACTCAGAACACCCTAAAAATGCGTACATGTGAAGGGGGCGTTGACCACAAAGTCCTGTCTGCGATGATTCGAAGTGTGACCTGTCAGACACCTGTCATATTTGTAACGAGTTCAGCCTCCTGTCAATCAGTGTTATAAAAGTTCTCCCCTATCTCCTCAAAGTGAAATGATACAGTTTTCCCACAGTGCTAGCATGCTATGCAGAGAGAGCGGAATAGGGTGGAGGGTTGAAGGGGCAGCGTTTGACTTTGAGAAAATCTGGATCAACTGATTTCACAAAGGTGCTATTAGACTGTTACATTTCAAGGGACTTAATGTAAATAAGATTTGGACTGATCTGAAAATATTGGACAAGGCAGATTGTCAATCTGAAACGTGATAAAAAAAAAATACTGACCACTGAGAAAGTGTTACATGTACTGTAGCATAAATAATAGGCCTACTGTAAAACTTGGGAGGAAAGGGGGTGGGGCAATAGGCTTACGGAAGAAAAACATGCGTTATCAAAAACTCATATTTTTTAATCAATTGTTAGAAAAAATGGGACCAATTTAAGGGAATTTAGAGGAAATTCCATTGAATTCAGATCACCGCACTGTAATGCCTCCGCAATACCAAGCTTTTATATTCAGTCACCTGTGCTAACCTGAGGCCAGGGTATACTGGTCCAACGCAAAAGCGGAAGGAGGGTTAAAATTATATAAGAGTAATGCAAAAATCAAAGACAAAAGCAATTAAATTTACCATGATCTGCTCTTAGTTAAAGCCCATCAAATACAAATATAGAAAAGTATTCAATTTATGGTGATGACAAACTCTAAGTAAATCAGGCTTTTTACTTGGGTCTGACCTAAGTCATGCTTCTTCACATTACAAAAAAAAATCACTCAGTTATTCAATAAATAATATGAAGTAAAGAACAGTATACAAACAGGAAAATACTTGATCTGGCTATTCTCTACAGAGTTACGACTAAATTAAAGCAGTCACCACAATGATTAACTGTTAAATTTCGTAAAGGTACTGAACATTCTTGTCTAAACATTTTATCAACATTTCTTTTTACAGTTATGCCATTACTTTCACTTGAAAAAAAGATGTTCATAATTAGATCTCGATGATTTATGATTTTTTAAGACCAAAGGGAACATGAAAATAGTAAATTTGATAAAATAGTTAATAATCAGATTGTTCTTCAAAAGAGGAGGCCTTTATAAGAATTTGTAATACTTTTTGTACATTTTTATCAAATTTCTCAACTATTTTAAATCTTTATATATAAAAAATCACCTAAAAACATATTTCATTGTCTTTCTTGTTAATGAATATTTGGAAAAAATATGAGAATAAAGAGAGATCAAAGCATATGTGTTTAATTCAATTTGCATAAATTCAAAACAAAAACTGTCACACACTCACCAGTTTTTCTTGATCCTTTTTTTATTATGATGTATGAATACTTAACATTAGACTTTGATTTCTCAGGCTGCAAAGAAAATAAAGAAACAATATAATATTAACTGTGAAGTAAGTCAACATTGCTTTGCTCTTTTTGCCCAATGAGCCTTTGTACTCATAAAGAGAATAGCTACGATTAGTAAATATTGAACAAAAAAACCAGTTCGATTATCTTTAACACAGCAAAACTTTGCACCTATGACTTCTAATAGCGTGCTTGATTTAGAGTTTTACAACTGTATGAAATATTTAATGGAAAAAGTTTGGAGCTAATTTATTTTCAAATTCACCTAGGTTTCAAGTTAAGCTCATCAGTTTTGAAAAGTATTTTTACTAGCTGTGTTGGTAAAGAAACCTAGTTTTTCATCTAGTAAGATGCTATTAAGTTACTCAGGCAGTGTTTGACCGTTCAAATTTTCTGTGTTGAAAACAGAACTTGGTACTTTCACTTTTGGTATACAATGATGACTGCCATAGAACAACTGTCAGCCATAAACTAGACACTACAGAGCAAAGTTGCCAGAATTGAAGCAAAACTAAAACAAAAATCACAAAAGATACACTATTCAATCACCAACTAACACCATACACTTAAGTCGTTACATTTGAAGAGCTGGTAAGTATGCAGCATGTTTAAAACACTCACATACAGTCCAGAGAAAGAACTCTTCATTTCTGGAAAGTATAATGAGCAAATCAAACTAAATACTATACTGTACCAATTTAAGCTGGAATGATTTTTTTTCAATGAAATGTAATAAAATTAACAAGAACCCAAATACTGTTGCTATTAGTTACATCAGCAAGTGATCAATCGCCATCAGGCAAAAACTTGATGAACTAGAGTGAATTCCATGTGACCAATGTTCTTAAATTATTTACACTTGCATTACGTTCAAGAAAAAACTCTACTATGCAACAAATACCAAAATCTTTCCTCTCTCAATATACAAATTTTAAATATCTGCGGTAGCTTTTTTGTCACAAACTGAGACACGAAAACAAATTTAAGAACAGTTATATTGTAATGCAAGGTGACAAATTCGATGAGTATAGACTCATACTATAGCACTTCCTGTCATGTATACTTCAGACATCTCATGCCTTAGAGGTGTGGTGGTCAGAAAAACCTTATCAAACCTATCATATAAAGATTTTCAGTCCTTAGCGGTTGTGAATTTCTCACTCCTTTCTGACCAAAATGCACTTTGATGTATCCAAATATCTCAACTAGAATCTGAGGTATAGTTTTCTATAGGTTGTAAAGTAGAATAACAATAATTGGACATAAAGGCTTTAAAGCTTAGACAACTGCATAAACTTAAAACCACAAAGAATTTACAAATCATGATTGAAATTATATGTTATCAAAAGTAAGCTTAATTTGTGCAGAAATCGTTTATATTTCATCGGAGCTAAAAACTTGAAAACTGACAGGGACCACCCAAACTGCCTCAGTTTTGACTGTGGCGACTTTGACCTGGTTTTCCTAGGCCAACAGGCAATTTCAGTTGAAGAGCAGCCATATTCTAGATTTTCTGAGATTTTTAAAAATCATAACTGTCACTAGTGACTTTTTTGCAAAGATAAGTCATGCCAACTCTGCCCAAGCACAGAGACAAAACGTTTGAAAGATGAAAAATGGGGTAAAAGACAGGTCAACAAGGAGATTGAGTGGTTATATTTCAACGAAAAACAACTACATTCTCTTATCTACATTGACATTTTAAGAACATTTTAACTCTTACCACAGTTTTCTTTGTAAAGTCCACATTCTTCATCGTACATTCAGTTAGGCATTGTTGATTCTTTACTCGTGATTTTGGACACAATTCATCATGAGGACACTGCAGTTAATAAAATCCACCACTCTGTGATTACTTGCTTTGAATAATATTAACTTATACACTATTTTTTTCTCATAAATGAAATAAAGAAAACAAATTATGAGTGCAGAGAAAAGGTGATAGTTATGATTGTAACATTCAAAAAACATTATCTCAATCCATTAACTGTGATCTAGAAAAAAAATTAGATCTTAGAAAATGATAAAAATGTATGTGTTAAACATCTTGACATTTAAAGCAAAAACAAAAGTTACTGTATCCATTGTTTAGTCATATTTATATTAGAAAATAATTTAACAAGCACAAAATATTTTTTCCCCGCAAGATTGCTAAAAACTAATATGCCCCAATTAGCTACTACCATATACAGTGCTTCCACTGGGAATTGATGAAAATCGAGGATTTTCTCGGGGGGAACGACCAATGCGACCGCCAAAGGCGAGAGCACTGCTAGGGGGGTCCGGGGGAACATCACGAACACTGCTAGGGGGGTCCGGGGGCATGTTCCCCCGGAAAATTTTGAAAATTTTACTCACAAAAGGGCCCTTTTAGTGCCTTTGGGGAAGCATTGGTCTCAGTTTTAAAAGGGGGAGTATTTGCCTATTTAAATCCT
>BMAT01006598.1:990359-1000969 GCA_019649035.1 Elysia marginata
TATATTTTATAACTTCTTTGAGGGCCATAGCGTAACCTGGCCATAGTTTGTGTAATAGTATTTAAAATAGTTCATTACAGTGATTTGTAGCTGGCCCCGGGATTGTCGCAACTTACTCATTTCTTTATAGGCACATGCCTACCTCTAACTATTGCTGTTTTTGTGAATTCTAGATTATTATACGCCTAAACATTGTGTGGAGAAAGTATCCTGTGTGTGCTGTAGAATAGCCAGCAGAGTCTTAACTTCTTAAATCGCCTGCTACTGAGCCAGTTTGCTACTCAACTGTGAGGTCGTGTCAGTCCACCTTTGCTGTTGACGTCGCTTCAGTCCACCTTTGCTGTTGACGTCGCTTCATTCCACCTTAACTATTGACGTCGCTTCAGTCCACCTTTGCTGTTCTGGCCAGGTGTCCTTCTTCCTAGCATCCTTCTGACGCTACCTGGCTGCTGAGGGTCTGGACCTTCGCGGCGTCCTGGCGTTACCTGCCTGAGGGGACTTGTGCTACATTACCGGTCTCCTCTGGCCGCACGCGGTAACTCCTGCAGTTACCCGTATCGCATTGACCGTCCTGTGGTCACTAGCGGCCTTGGAGACCTCCACTCTACCAGTCATTTACTGGTCGCGGAAGCCCTGCCTCCCAACGCTTCACGCCTGCCTAAGCGCTCGTAAGGCTACGGGAGCGTCCAGCTTCCCACCGTTGGGTTTTACGATTCTCAGACTGTGGTCACTGGATATTCGCCGACGGATTTGAAGCCTATAAGTATTCTATCGAGCTCGAACTTTATTATATTCTGTTCAAACTAGACGTAATTGTTACGTTATTATTTTATTTGAGGTGATAAGCTTTTTGGGTATATGTAACTTGGGTTAGCATATTTTTTGTAGTAATTTCAGAATTCTTGTTGCAGTTGTTTGCTCTGTAATCTTATTTGAACTCTACTCTGCCTCTCTGTCTTTCCTTTATACTATATCCGTCATTGATGTGATTACCTGAATTAACCTATTATTATCCTACATTGAATATTTGATTTTTCATTGTATAAATAACTGTTGATCTAGACTACCGATTCTCTAGTTGACTTCGTTATTTATTTAGATTTGTTTTTCCTGTCGTGGTGATCTAATCCAGGTTGTTTTGAGCGTAAACTTGCCCTGACAGAGAGATACGACAAATATCTTTTTAAAAGGCTGAGGAAACCAGTAATAATCGTCTGGGCTGCTCGTAGTTACGTTTACATAGACACTCTCTTTTCACATGATGCGTGAACGGCTCTCATCCATCAACCTAGGCGTCCATATTATGTAGGCCTACATGGATAAAAAAAATGTTGAGGGTCGAAGTAAAAGTTTTGAAATTTTGAATTCAAAATAAAAATTAGCGGCCTCTAATAAGTACGAAGTTAAACAAAATACTTGTATGTGTAAGCCGGTGGTTCTTCTATATTCAGTTTTAGCGTAAAGTGCTGTGGTGAGCAGTAAACATTACGTAATACTTATAAACACATCATGTCATATTTTGGGGGCCTTCATGACCATGTTCGGAACAGATTTTGCAAGGTATGATGGGGTGTGGTGAGACAGGTTACCACTCTCTTTCTTCAATCAGTACACAGTCAAATTGTGTTATTTCTGTGATGCCCTGTTAGTCTTACGTAATGCAGAAGACAATAATGACATGTCTCTCAGTCGTAGCTATCAAAGCTCATAGGTAAGGTTGAATTGCGTTTATTGATACTAGACAGCACGAAGACTGGCATAAGCCTCTCTGAATGCGGAACGGGTAACCCTAAGCTGATTGGTTATTATTTTTGGATACACGTAAGGCAAACTTTTGTAGCGGTAGTTTGGGATGTAATTATTCTTGCAGACGAGATTTCTAGGCTTTCAAGAGTATACCAGTAAAAGTCTAGCGGACAAGAAACAAAAAAAAAAAAGCATTACGTAGTTTGTTAAGAGTTACTGTGTTGTCAATTCTAGATATATTAAGGGAGCTGGTTGATGAATATGAGGTCTGAAAATCAAATTATTGACATTTGAACATAACATTAATATGTATGGGTAGGAAAAAAAAAACGATGACACCAGCAAGGCACCCAAAAAAAAAAGCGATTCGCATTATCCACAATTCATGTGAAAGCAAAAGCGGATCAGCGGTCCAGAAGCGGCCTGGAGTCTTCCGTACGGGATACGGGTCATGTGACACGAACTTAAGAAAAGAGCATAGAGCAATGGCACTGGGTTGTGTGCGTGAACAGATCTAAACAAACATTCTAGACCTAGGCCACCATACTGAACAGGCCAAATACTCCAACATGAGCAGATATCATATTCCCTATATTTTGTATGTAACTTTGTTTTGGGCCGGCCCATATCAATAAAGCATAGTGGAGTTTTCATGTGTCCTAACTATACTAAGAATTCAATTGAGATAGATCATTAGAACTCTTATGCACAGGTTTATTTACATTTTGACTGACAGACCTTTGGAGTACGGTGGCCTAGTCCTAGACGACCCATCTCCCTCTTATGAAACGAACAATACAAATCCTTAATCAAAGGTGGATCGTTTACCGTTTCCCATTGTTCGATTAGGGAAACGATCAATTACTGTTCAAAGCTGTAGGCCTACGGATGCTTCAACAAAGCAACTGGAGGAAACTTGTTGTCTTTTAATGGGAAATTGGCAACTCATTTTTTATATCCTGTATTATATTATTGTTATTATCGTTGTAATTGTTCTAATCATCAATATTATTACATGTAAGCCTATGCTGCATCTNNACTGCTAAAATATGGACAATAAAAATAAGGATATGCATAACATGGCCTAATAAATGTGAAAGTATTTCCTGTACTCAAGTGAACTTATATGATGGATGCAAAATTTCAAATCAGGAATGTTACCTTTTTATATAATTAATTTTGGTAGCTGTGCATTTGAATTATTAAGTTTCTGTTGTCAGAATGTAAGGACCTAGCTTTTCAAAGAAAAAGACTTTTAATATTTTCTTATTTGCAACATTAAGTCAAAGGGGTTAAATTAGTTCATTTATAACTTCTTTGCTGAAAGCTGACACCTTTATGTCTGGCTACCAGTGCAAATGAGTCTGATGTCTGAAATTTAATTCGTGAAAACATCTTTGGTGTATTTGCTCCTTTTATCCACATTTTGAATAAGAAATTGTAATTGGCTAGTATTCCACAAAATTGTTATAACTAAGTACAAGGTTTATGGCAAGGTTAAACTGGTAAGTGGAATGTTCTAAATTTTATTATGTGGTACATCTCTTTATTTCTATAGTAATCTCGGTAAAGCGCTGTTGTGAGCAACCATCTATACATCTTATTCTCTTTAACGCGTAATGCCATTGTCAAGATAAACAGATTTTTGGAGTATACGATGCAGTGTGGTGAGACAGATTGCTTCATACTATCCCTCTCTCTTCAATCAGTACGAGTGTTGGGGTTACTTCACTGTGATGTCCAGTTCGTTCGACATCATGCAGACAACAATAATGATATACATGTATATGTCTTTAGTCGTAGGTATCAATGCTCATAGGTAGCCTAAGGTTGAATGGCGTCTATTGACACTAAGCAGCATCAAGACTGGCAGACAGCCAGGAATAATCAAACAGCATCTCTTCAATCAGTTTATCATACACAATAAATGGCCAGTGTTCTTCATAAACTCCTAAGCTCGTAAGCAAAGCCTCTAAGATAAACATATAACGTAAGCCCTAAATTTAGCTTAACTTGGCTTTTAAAAAAGTAAAAGCCTTAAACGCCCAGCCAGAAGAGAAAAGCACTTTTATGGAAAATAAAAACAAACCATGATCATAACACAATGTAAAACTTCAATGTTAAGATTATCACTTAAAAACCCATAACAAATTATTAACTCTCAAAAAATCCACTTGATAAGCTTATCGTCAATCTATGTATTTACGATATAATCAAGTAATAAGTGCGACGAAACTAGGCTTCTACTTATTAGTTTCTAACGTCTTCGCGACATGTCTCAAGTATTATTTTCTTCTCACTCTAATACATCATAAGCACTGTACCATCCGCGTTCGACAGCTGTGCAAAATAAACCCAGAATCTATGGATTTGCGAGTCTTCTACTTGACCATACTCCAGTACACAGTGATAGTAATGATATTCAACCACAGAATGATCATATGGCACTTAATCTGACACAGGAATACGGGAAAAAATTATCATACACTCGGTTGGGCTTTGGTATGATATTCTCAACTTAAAATCTTGGTGCATTCCTTTTCAAAAGTGCAAGGCATGTCGCACAAACCAAGTCAACGAGCAACTCCATGGCAATGCGAGTAATGAAACGTAATCCTTAAAATCAATAAAATGTCTTTACAAGTACAACTCAATAATTGTTCCTTGTAATACATATGTACATACTACTTATCCATGAACTCATACATTATTTCAATGCTTTTAGCAATCTAGCAACACATAAGCTAGTAACAACAGCTGGTCAACTCGCCAAAAATTCATACATATATCCAGGAAGTAAGTTACATACATCGTTGGGAAGACGATACAATGCACAAACTTCCGTGTCAAACTTCTACCACAATAACGTACAAATCTCTCAACAAACCGGCATTGTCATGGGCCTGGGCTTGGTGCAGAGCTCAGGACTTACTCAGTTCAACGTTTCGAGGAAAAGTGATCTAATTTTCAAAATTTTGAGCAAATATTTCATTTTTCTCTTCTCTCTAAGAGAGGGCATAAAGGGAATAACGTTAATGCTGGGGAGGAGAGATGGGATGGGGGGTGGGGGTGCTCTACCGACTTTGACCGTGCTATATTTGTTCGATGCTGCTCGTAGCATCTTACCCAAAAGACAACCATCCCCTCTGCATTATGCAGGTGTATTCTACATAAATTTACCTCTAAAGCGAGCATCGTCACGCATATTCTGTTTATATCAGGGAAATCTCTTCAAACTTCATCTAAATAGCATTATAATTCAAGATTAACTACTCTTTGCTGTCAGTCTACCGCCTGAACTAATGCCCGACAGGGAGGCTACACCGAGAGTAGAGCGATTCACACGCCCATTTCAATTTTTCATGCATAACGAAGGGAACAATTTTCTAGTCTCAACCTTCTGGTTCAAAGAAAAGTACAGAATGAAAGCAATTTATCACCAATACAAAGACTATCAAACAACACTTGCTCAGTATACCTAAGCAATTATCACTCTTTCTCTCCTTTCCACAGAACCACAGAAAATAATTCTGGGAGCTGTCCTTTTGCGGCAATTCAATTTAAAAAAACGACTTTTGCGGCAATACCATATTTAGATGATAAAATGGACAGGACATTTGCGGCAAAACCATATTACGATTCGAGGTTCGGTATCGAATATTCGAATATGCCCTGTATCAAAACAGTTTCCCCTCTGCGTTACAGACTTGGGACTGACTCATTTTAAAAATGAGGCCGCATTAGAATTGTTTTGGTGAAGGCTTTAATACTTGATAAAAATCTTTATACATATTTGCATATAATAGCATCTACAGACGTTTTGCAGGCAGTCCAGTGCAGATAATGCGTCGGAGATAAATTTTCCGATCAATGGTTCCATCCTCAAACTGTTTCTTTATTTCTTCTATCTATACTGCCTTCTTTCTTTCTGTTGCGGTCTTGCTTCTTGTCGTATCATCAGCACCTCTCATCTTAAACCCGCTCTCGAAAATGACGTCTTGCAGTCGGTCGACAAGTTCAAACACTGTGGGATGTGCAGAGTAAGACATACTGTTCAACTGCTTATGGAACGCTTCGCAGCCATTTGTTGTTCTCTTTATGTTGAAGCCGCTGCTTGCCCAGACCGTGGGTGGAAACAATGAGGAGCTGTGCATGTATGTCTTGAGAAGGTAATCAAGGTAGGAGTCGATTCTTTCGTCGACAGGAGCCTCTAGGGTGATGTCGAAGGCAAAACTTTCAAACACATCCATGAAATCCAAGAATGGAAGTCCAAAGGTTAATCTGAGGAAGCTGCCAATTTCTGATTCATGGTCTTTAAATTCTGTAGCAAGTCCGAGCTGATTTATCTTTCTCTACCAAGATTGCTTGAGATGGAACAAACAGCCTCGCAGTGTGATGTTTCCTAGAACATCACTTGCAACGCCGTGAGCTTGTTTTTCAAAATCGAGATAGATAGTTTTGTTGTCGAATGTAGCTCCATTTACTTGTTCATACAAAGATTTGAAGGTAGACCACATCTTCTGATACACAGCCTTTGATTTGCCTGGCAGCAGGAAAAAGACAATTGGGATGTAGCGGTTGTCTTTATAGCCAAAAATGGTATATATTTGATAGAAATATTTAGGAGAACTTTTGAAAGTGCCATCTCCAAATAAAAACTTGACATTTTTTATGTACTCCACAGATGTTGTACTGTACATCCAGGCAAGTTCATGCTCTACGACAGTGTCTATAATTGTTGTAGAACGCCTGGGTTGTATTCCAGATAGAGATGCCAGAGCCTCTTGTCGGGTTTTCGGTAATGCTGGGTGGATTTTTCTCCGCTGCCTCCACATTGCTTTTTTTACTTTGTTTATGCTCTCTTGAGATACATGGTCGGTTTCTATCTTCCCAGATTCTGTGATCAAAATCTTCCTTGGTCGTTCTGTCAGATCTTCTTCGGCTTTACGTTTACATGCTTGTCTCAACATATGAGCTTGTGTTTTCTCTTTGTCCACGTCATGATTGTGGTTTGTTGAGCCGTGCAGGATATCACTTGTCTCCATCTCGGTAGTTAACTTGCCTGTGCAATTTTTCCGCACACGCTGCCATATTTTCGTTGTAGCAGTTTCCGTCTTCATCCGGTACATGAAGTTTTCAAATAAAATGGCTGGTTTGCCTTTGCTGGTTTCTGTAAACTTTAATTCTATGTTGTCTGCTATTCGCCTGCTCGTCAAAAAATGCAACACAAGTTAGACTAAAATCCCTTTATATACCTATACACAGCCTACACACTGACACTGAAAGATTACCCGCAATGTTGTATTGTTGTCACGGACCGTGACCCCAAGCTTTCCATTCTCTTTTACACTTCTCTGCTCCCCACATGCGACGTGAGTTAATTTATTTCCTTCCGAATTTTCAGTTATCGTGAGTCAATCTTTCAATTTTTCACGTGATTCACATGTCACTGTTTTCAGTATCGACATTCTTGCGATTTACCGAGTACACCGAGTAGTGCCGCAAAAGGTACACCCTTTCCCCTATTATTTATATGTAGTGCCGCAAATGGGATATTAGTTTTCTATTGTTTAAATTATTGCCGCAAAGTGGATACACCCATAATTCTTAAAATACCGGGCTCTTTTTTCTTAGCCAAATAATTCAATATCCCTACAAAAAAAAAAGATATCACAATAAGGTACAAAACCAAGCCATGCGCTCACATTAGCGCCAAGTGTGAGCTGGTGGAAAATAGTTTCGTTTATGGTGGGAGTTTACTTACAAAATATAGTTTATGTGTATTCTTTTCCTTTTGCAGCGGATGGCTTGGCTATGCACTAGTCCTCATGCTCTGTGACTCTTTTATTTCTAGTATTATCCCTAAGACCACTGGTAGGGTGGCTTATGTTTATTCAAGAACTTGAAAGGGAGCACATTACATTACTGTTCCTATCTGATTTCTAAATCTAGGGTTTAAGATTTCTAATGAGGATAAACCATGCTGTCACCAGGGCTACTCATAGGGTTTTGACTAGGATTTACTATATAGCCTAGCTAAAAGTCATTATTGGTCTGGAAAAAAACATGATACAATATGCACTAGAAAGATGCACCGGTATCAAATTAATATGAGCAAACAGCAATACAGAAACTTTCCAATCATCTTTCCCGTTGAACAACCATTTTTATGTACAATCAATGTCTCACTCAACAGAACTTGCACCTGTCTTTCTCTCTCTTCAACGAGCGCGACTGCTCTAACTTCAATAACCTAAGAGATATTCAAATAGGGAATTGGTGTAGATCATTGGAATAGAATATGTTAGGGCCCAACTAAGAGGTAAGAAGCAGACCATTAATATTCTGACGAGTGAACTAGAAAGATGTGAGCACCACCAGCACGGTGTGTGGGAGAACGGCCTAGGAGTAGACGGCATGACGGAGACCAGTCGTCGTGAAGTGGAGAGATTTGTGTGAGGGTGCGGTCATGTTCGTATTGGAGTAGCTTCGGCCAGATGTTGGCAGTGTGAAAACAATTTTGAGCAGAGGGTAGTACACCCCCTGTATTCGTTACAGTCAAGAGAGCACAGTGTCCTGACAGTTTGGCCATAGAATGGAATATTGCAGAATGAGAATCGCACATCAACAACCTTCTCCGTCCTTCTATCGCAAGTTCCCAGTTTGTGTTTTGTCGTCTTATGCAAGATATACTAGAGACAAACACTGAATGACTTAATTTATTGTTTTATGCCAAGAGAAGCGTGGTCGAGTTTAATAATCATGTTGCGGGACGCAATAAAAAAAAACAGCGTGAGAGAATGTTAGCGGATGGCCGTAATAAGCAAGTTTTATGTTTACTTAGAAATATGTTTTAAAATACTAACAGTTGATTGCTTTTAAAAAATAGAAACGGGCCAATTCATTTACATTTTAAAGTGGTTGAATGTATTTGCTTTGCTCCATACTATCCGAACATTGTTAGGTTCATATAGAAAGAGAGGAAAGCGTGAGTACAATCCAAGTTGGTCTAGGCCCAACCCTTCCCTCTTCTTCCCCACTCTCCTTAGTTCAAGTTTTAGGATGGGATAAGGGATCTCTTTGACGGTCTGTCTTTCTGTTCAGAACGATACAGAAGCAGCTGATGAAGCGGATGTAGAGAGAGAAATGAGAGCAATTTATTAGACTCACTGGAGGTGTTTCGGAGAGAAGGATGGAGAAGGGGTGATTTTGATAAAGAGTGTTCAGGGGTCACGCTGACCACGTATGTTATCATATGGGATAATTACAATGAAAACTTTGCTCTGGATTCCAAAAGGGTGAGAAAGACGATTTAGTGAAATTTTGTTGATCTACAGTGTCAAATGCAGCTGATAAGTCAAGGAGCGTAACGACAGACACCTGGCCCTCGTCGCTGGCTTTCAATAGGTCTGGGCAACACGGAATAGTGCAGTTTCCGTGCTGTCATTGCCTTTATAGGCAGATTTTTTGTTTTGTTTTCTGCCAAATACAAATCTCTGTGAACGGGAAGGCCAGTTTTTGTCCACGTTCTCTCTGCTTTTCGTCT
Source organism: Elysia marginata (assembly GCA_019649035.1). Taxonomy (NCBI): domain Eukaryota; kingdom Metazoa; phylum Mollusca; class Gastropoda; family Plakobranchidae; genus Elysia; species Elysia marginata. The sequence goes on from BMAT01006598.1 coordinate 999,652, forward strand.
CTGCTGTTTAGCGACTTCCACAATGGTGTTGAACCAGGGAGCGTAAGGCCTTCAGGTGATTGTTGATTCGCTGCAAGGTCAGGTGATTGTTGATTCGCTGCAAGGTCCGAGTTGACCAAGAGTGTTTGTAAGATAGTTATTGAAATCTTCAAAGCAATTGATAGATGAGTTTTGCAGTAGCCATGACAAGTCCTATTTAAAAAGGATTGAAGTTATGTTTTCTAAATTCCTTGCGATGATCTTCTTGTGTTCTTTGATGGGTTTGGTAATGTCAATTTCAAAAGGTAGAAAGTGATCCAAAGTCAACGTGTTTAAAACCTTAAAATCTGATACACAGTTTGTTGTGTCCCTGAGTATCAGCAAATCAAGGATTATGTCCCTTCTTATGTGTTGAGTCGGTTATATGTTAAGTAAAGTCTAATTCTTGGAATACAGTTTGGAGTTTTAAGACTGAAGAATCGGTATGTTTCTCAAAGTGGAGGTTAAAATCACCTTGTATATAAACAGGCATTTCTTTGGCCATTAGACATCAGGGGCAGCCTTTTCCCCAATCGGATAATCGCAAGATGGAAAAGTCTACCAGAGAATGTGGTCACTGCCCCCACCCTTAACTCTTTCAATACTAGACTGAACAAATATTGGGAAAGCAACCTATCCGTTTCTCCCCTTCCTGCATTGAGTAAAGATTGTTCTGGTGTTGTTCTGGTGCATGTGCCAAACCGCACATGCAACCACGCTCTCGTAACGTCGAGGGACCAACAAACGGTCAGAAGGCCCCAGACATTGGCATCGTCAAGTCAAGTAAAGTCAAGAAATTTTGAGATATCATGTTCCAACTACAGCAACAGTGAAAAATGAGAAATAAAAAAACCTTAAAATTTTTTTTTAAAAGCACCGAAAAGCACAAAACACACGCTCCTTTTCCCACAAATCTCAAAAACATCTAACTTTGTAAAAGTCCTCCCCACTTTCTTCCTTATAATAAGGAACAGTTAGCTTTACTTTCTAATGTTTTATTTCTTGTTAAAGTTGCTTCACGGCAATTATTATATTTAGCTTTCTATCAAGTCTCTCAAAAAATGAAAATAACTCTACCCTGGTCCCACAAAAATTATTACTCACAGTCGTGGTGTGACTGAAATTTGCATTATGGCATTTGTTATCTTTTGCAGATAAAGGAAAAACCTCACAAGGCACAGGCATAGTGTGAGTAAAATTTGCATTACCGGTATAGTAAATTTGCGTTGTTCAAAATAGTAAGGCAATGTAGACCTATTACAGACTTTAAGCAGCAACGCGTGAGTATGACGCGAACGTC
>BMAT01006598.1:1007636-1018954 GCA_019649035.1 Elysia marginata
CCTCTGGGCAGACTTCGAAATAACTTTTTCTTCTACTTGGCTTTCTCTTTCCCTCTCTCCCTCTCTCTCTCCGTTTTTTCTGACGTTCCTCATACCCTTTCCTCTCTAACTTTTTGACATGTCTGTCCCTTCCTGTTACCCTTCTCTGGGTGGACCTGTTCAAAAAACTCATGTAAGACCTCTCAGTCTCTCTTGCTCTCTTTCTATAAATCCCTCTCTCTCTTGCTCTCTTTCTATAAATCCCCCCTCCCCTCTCTCTCTAACTCTATTTTCTTTGACGTTCCTGATAGCTCTCTGTCTTTGACTTTTTGTTTGTCTTTCCCTTTATCCATCTCTGGGCCTACAGGCTTTTTAAAGCTAATATTAACTCTCTCTTTCTCTCTATCCCCTTTTTTTCTGACGTTCCACATACCCTTCCCTCTCTAACTTTTTGACATGTCTGTCCATACTGGTTACCCATCTCTAGGTGGACCTGTTCAAAAACCTCACGTTAGAATTCTCAGTCTCTCTCGCTCTCTTTCTATAAATCCCTCTCTCTCTCGCTCTCTTTCTACAAATCCCTCTTTCTCTCTTTTCATAAATCCCTCTCTCTCTTGCTCTCTTTCTATAAATGCCCGTTCCCCCCCCCTCTCTCTAACTCTGATAGCTCTCTGTCTTTGAATTTTTGTTTGTCTTTCTCTTTATCCATCTCTGGCCCTACAGGCTTTTTAAAGCTAATTTTAGCTTTCTCTCCCTCTCTCTCTCTCCCCCCCTCTCTCTCTAATAATGCTGTGCAAGTATTAACTTAATGTTATTGAGGTCTTGAGACCAAAAACAGGGTTTGTAAAATGAATACTGTAATTTTATTGATTAAAAAAAAAAGGTAACTGCCTAGGAGTGATTCTACCACCGGAAACAGAGTGTGGCTTTTTATGCTTGAACTTGAAGTGTTCTGATGGTAGAGATGCAGAAGCTATTGACATGCTTTCATTTTAATTCTATTGTCAGTTCATCTTAGTCTAATATTATGTAGTAAAGCAACTAAAATTGTTAATAAACATATAGGAATGTAATGTGTAACCGGGCCATCTAATTTTACTCTCTTGAGATTGAAAGAGTTGTGTTAAAGTAAGTTGTATATAGTGGGCTAACACTATGTAAATGTTGTAACCAAATCAAATGACAAGATGTATTAACATAAATGTAATGCATTTTACTCAGGCATCAAACCTCGGCTTTCAATTAAAGTAATTAGTGTAAGCAAAGAATTATTACTTTCTGTCCTGCTTTTATATGTCTTGGTTATTTAAAAACATTTTTATTCTGTAGGATTCTTGATCTGGATATGCCGGGTGAGATGGGGTTATGCAGCCTAAACAGTGACTTCCTTGTGATTGGTCCAGGATCACAAAATCTTCTTTGTGGGCAACTGACAAAAGGATATCAACCTGAATACCATGTTAGGCTGACCCCACATAATGATACAGTCTATATTATGTTCAACAGCTCCTCAAATTCACAGAAACGGACTGGCTTTCGTGCGGAATATTATATTAGTAAGGGCAGTTCTATTTACCATTGATAATATTTAACGATGTTTTCATTTTTGGATAATCCTTCAGCCTCTTGCTAAATTCATCCCAAAGATGGCCTGAGCCATGAAAACAATATTTTGATCTGAACTATGTAAGGTGATGTTGAGGTTACTTAACTGTCATTAATTACAAACTAAGTAGTTTTTGTAGTTGATGACAGGTCAGTAAACTCAGACATAATTAACTAAGACATAAATAAAATTTAAAAAATTTTTAAAAATTTGTAGAAGCTTGCAAAAGGTCAAAGTTACTACTAACAGTAACATGCTTGGATATGAAATTTTTTCTCTGCTTGGCTTCGGTCATTTTACCAAATGCATCTATTGATGCCTTATTGTTTAGTATTATTGTTTAAAAATTATGAGAGGTTCATTGCTATTTTTTATATGCATCACACTGTAGCAGTCATATTGCATCGACTGTTAGTGTTACAATTGTATCTCAAATGCAAAAACAATGGAATATGTTTGCCAACAGTACAATCACTTCTAACCTTTTCACTTAGTTAAGATTGAAATATGCTTAACTCAATGAGGAGGTGGTGTCTACATTGTTTTATCTGGTGAAATGAGCTTAAGAGTTACAAAAAACGTTTGCCAATAAATTTTAGGATTATTTTTTGCACAAGATTTTGAGCATGTACAGCAAAAAAAATATTCAAAAGTAAAGAAGCCATTTGTCAAATGTGTCTCCTAAATTTGCAAAACTGCCGGGCACTGGTGTCAGGTACATCTTCAATGAGCTAATCTGATTGAAACTGCTATGTTTCAACAATTTTTGTTGTTATTGAGACAATAGTTAAAACTTAATTGCAATTCCACCTTTTCAAGGCATAATGGTTAAATAATGGCAGAGCTATCCCTTAAATGATGCCAAATTTCAGGTTTTTTCATTCTTTTATTTTTTATTGCACAACGTTTGTCTTTGCCATTTATTTATACAAGATACAATACTAGGCATATTTTCAGGTGGTTTTTTTCGAAATCATTTGGCATACCTGTAATATCTGTTCTGAGGTATTTTCAGTCACATATAATGCAAAAATAATGAGCAATGCTATTAATTTCATTAAGTCATGTCTCTAACAAAACATGTAAAACATTTTAATAAATTTTGAAAATGGGCAGGCACAATAATTCTGTAAACTTTCCTTGTTCATTCATAAAAAATTTTATGAAATTTGAAAGTGACTCACATTTGCTCAATAACTCTCTGAACTCTTTTATTCATTCATCAGAGTCGCCTGTCACTCACCTATCTCAGTTTCCTGTGGGATCATCAGACAACAATGTTGACCAAACAACAGAAAGGCCATGGTCTGGGACAAAACATGTAAATGGGCATTGCCACCATATTTGGACCAGCTCATTCTCTGGTCGAATTCCTCAAAAGTCCTTTAACCCAAAGACAGTTCATGAATGCAATGGGTTTATGACATGGCTTGTTGTGGCACCCAAGCCAAAAACTCAGTTTACTCATGCAAGCTTTAAATATCTGGTGGATATAAGTAATTGTCCTAAGTCATTAATGAATTCCAAGGACATGATAGAGGTGTTTGATGGAAAAAATGTTTCTATGCCTCTTCTGATTAGATGCACAAAATTTGGTGGTGTTACCTTAAGGAATCACATAACACATACTGATAGCTTCTTTGTTCGATTCAAACTTGGGCAATCATCGCAACAAGGCCTCATTAAGATAAGGTTCAAACAAAAAGGTGAGTTCTTATACACCTTTTTCTTCCTTCATTCCTCAACCCCACCCCCTCTTTTCATTCTTACATCTCCTCTTTATTTCCTCCTACCCTTCCTTTCCTGCCCTTGTCTTCTCCTCTCTCTTTGTCTCCCTCTACTCTCTGTGTCTTTCCCTCTTTGTACATCCCTCTCTGTATATCATTCTATCCGTCTCCATCTGTCTGTCTGTCTTTCTCACTACCTCTCTCCTTATCTCTTTGTTGCTTTAGGTGTTATAAGCAGCTTAGACTTGACTTCATAATTGTGTTTGTGTACATGTGAATGTAAACGGTAGTGTAAATCTTTAAATTTTGTATGTTACATAATGATAAATTTTAAAAGCAAGTGAAGATGGTAAAGCTTTTAGAATACATTTTCCATTTATTGGAATTAAGATGTTCAAATCAGCCTCTTGCTATTAAACTTTGGAGGTAGCTATTAAAAAAATATTGAACAACAAATTCTTTGACAATATCAATGAGCATCTGTATTTTCATGTTCTGATAAAAATCAAAACTGTGACAGTGACATCCTTTTTTGCTTTTAATTATGTATGGCGTTTTTTTTTTATGTTAACTTAAGTCATATTGAACACAAGAAATAGTTTTAGAATAGCAAACAGATCAAGCCCAGGCCTTTATTACAGAATATCTAATTTGAGGAAAATCTAAATAAGTTGAGGTTTTTGTTTAATTTATAAATTGAAAGGTTATGAAGTAGCAATTAGATCACATCTAAAAAAAATTAGGTATTCATTATTGTATGATGAATCTTTAGCAAAATTTGAAAATAGTCAACATAGGAAAAGAAATTGACTACAGCACTTCTGTGTATACTGTTTTCAAAATTTGTAAAACTTTCAGTCATATACTTTCATACATACTTTATAATGCTTTTCGGTAACAAAGATTAGAAGTAGGCTACCAATGATTTTGAAGTAATGGAAGAAAAAGATGTCAACTTTTGACTCTTTGGGAACCAATACTGTGTCATTTATCTTTTTTTTTTTCCCTAGAGACCAGATTAAATTTCTTTTAAATAGAAGTGATGCCATAATATACTACAAACAAACTTGGCATGCTTTGCTTTTTCTGACCTTAGGTAAAAAAACCACAGATTTAAAGAACAAAAAAAAGGATGCCTTTGATTTTGCCGTTGCACCTTTCTATTAATTTACACCTAATCTGCCGGTGCAGTGGACCCTGATGCCTGACTGCTAGCCTCAGGCTGGCACAGGTAACTGGATCATAGATATAAAAAGTTGGGTTTGGCTGAGGAATGGAAGTGGGGTTTGCCTAGGTTAACGGTATTGTTCTGAATTCTTCAACTACTTGTCTTATTTTTAGAGTAATTTATTAAGTACATGCTCAGTGGTCATCATGTTCATTGTTTGTACTTTTGGGTAGGTGACCTGCGTTGTTCACTGTTTGCAGGTCAGTCAGAATATTGTTGACACAAACCCTCTTGAAATGTGACAGTCTACCAACACCGATGTGAAATCAAGTGATTAAATGCGATCGAAGTCAAATGCTGCCCCTTCAACCCTCTACCCCATTCCTTTTTCTCTTCAAAGCATGCTAACTTGGTGGGACAATTTTATCATTTCACTCAGGATGAATTGGGGAGAACGTTCATAACCCTAATAGACAGGAGGCTCGACCTAGTTACAAATATGACAAGTGGCTAACACTTCACAGTTCAAATAATCACAGACAAGCATTGAGACCTCCTCTGGTCGACAGTCCCTCCACCTGTACACCTGTCTAGGGTCTTCTGGGTGGGATTTTGATCCGTCAATTACTCAGAAGCTATAAAAATCTTGAATAACATGACCTACCAAACACCCAACCTAGCCAAATTCTTTGTTATAAACATGCAAAATTTGTCATCTATTTGCCCACCATACCAGTCCCTGTTCCTTGTGGACCCTCAGGCTAGTGGTATCAGTTGCAAATCAGCAGGTGGCCTGTAACCCCACCATGGGGCACCTCAATTCAGAGGAAAAATTTCTAAGTCTTTTTGATTGAATGATGTTGTAAGACGTTAGTTCCCTGTTCCCAGCTATCTGATATGACTAAGGAGTGCTAAATGTGAGTTAAAACCAAGGCTACCTCCTAAGTCAATGTCCTGACTTGGTGTGAAATTCAAGCGCGAGGTTCAGAGCCACATAAGTGCCTCACCGCATTGGTAAATTCATCAAATCAAAGCCCACATTGTGGACGTGGGAGGGCCTTGGGTTAAAAATAATAGAAAAGTCTTCATATATCTGAACACCAAAAAAACTTATATGTATACTGACTTTCTTTATCTTCTAGCCCAATGCATGGAAGGTTTCATAAGCTGTGGCAATGAGAATTCCTGCTATGACCCATCAGCTCGTTGTAATGGCTCTTGGGAGTGTCCACTGCAAGGAAGAGATGAGCTCAACTGTGGCTGTTAGTACATGTTTCCCTTTCAGTTTCAGGCCTTATAGTTATACTGAGTTTTGTTTCATGTCTGCTAAAAAAATTTTTTTAAAACTTTCTTCATAGAAAAAACAAAATATCAAAATTCCACAATTTTATATATATGTGTATATATATATATATACATAATCTGGCAATTGACTGCTTTCCATGAACCAGGTACTCATTGAGTTGATATTAGTTTTTCTTCTGTGCTTTTTTTTTAAAGTCAAAAGTATACTGTCCCGAGTTCTAATTGAAGGTATTTTGAAAATAGTCATAAAAATTGGAATCTTATTTACGTCTATGTTATAAAACATGTTTCGGTGTGTATTTTTGAAAAAGTAGGATAGTTTTAGCCACCTATGAAGACACTCATTAGTTCACAGTTGTTGACAGTTAATTGAACTTTTAGCTCTTTTGCTCTTTGCTAGTTTTATGAAGTAGATGCATTTTGAATATGCAGCACAAATTTAAAAGGTTTAGGGTCAAAACAAGCTAGTGCCAATTTAATGGGTGCAAATTTTCTGTATCAATTAGTTTCAAAAGTGTTTGTATCTAAAGTTTTAATTTTTTTTTCTTAAAAAAAAAAGATGTAGTTAATTCTATGAATTCGTTTCTTTCTTGATGGACAAGATAAAAACTCTAAAAGAATGGCAAATATGTGTGAAGTGAAACGGATGTGTCTCAGTTTGCTTATAAATCCTTCATTTACAACTATTTATTGTTGTTCATTGATTACTTTTATGTGTACTGAAACAGCCACCCAGTGTCCTATTGGAAAGTACAGCTGTGACAACATGAATACCCAACAGTGCTATGAAGAGAAAGATCGATGTAACGGGAAAGGCACCTGCACTAACTATAAGGATGAGATGAATTGTGGTGAGCCTTCATGTCAAAGCAAAACTAGTCAGTAATTATAGAAATACTTTGATTAACATTGAAAGGTGAAAATTTAAAAATGGGAGGTCTACTTATTTTAAAAAAACCCAGTCTGCTACATAAACTTTAACATTTTTCTGGCAATCAGTCCTAGCATCTTCTTCTCCTCCTCCTCCTTTTTCTTCATCGCGATCTCCAAATGTTTAGTTTACAAGGAGGATTACCCGTCAGTTCCAGAAAGTTGATTGTTTTTTCTAGTGCTATGGGTGGGCGAAAAAGTTTGATGTTAAGCTCTGCAGTAGATTCCCAATTTTTTTCTCTGTTTTCCTCATATAGCAAGCATTCATGGAGAATATGTTCAGTTGTCCCCGCAGAGTCCTTGCACTTGCACATTTCTGATTCTCCTATTCTAAAAGTTCTGAACATGTGTTATGCAAGTCTGTTATGACCAGTTCTCAATCAAAAGAGGGATGTTTTTTCCTTTCTGCCAAGTATGTAGAAGTCATCTTTTTTGTTAAAATCTTCATGGATCTTTTTCCACCTTTGTCCTGCAGCCATCTTAATCATTGTTTTTGCTTCTTGATATGTGATTGTTTTTTCTTCCTGTTCCAATTTTGAGCCAAGTTTGGAAAGGTTGTCTGCCTTATCATTGCCCTCGATTTTCCTCTGTCCTAGCATCTAATAAATTCCTGTTTATGTCTTAAGCATTCTTCTGGTCACTGAAAGTTAAAAAGCAAGAAACTGTACACCGATAAATCAAAACAAAGTGACAAGCACAAATTCTGAGTTAGAACATGTAGAAATAAAAAAAAAATCTGAAAAGCAAAAGCAGAAACACCAAGATCGGAAAATGATTCAAAATATCCATAAGCAAAAGAAAAAGGTTTTAGTGACACCATTACCTTTCTTTCCCATTCCTAATTTACTTGTAACTACAATTTAAATTTGCAAAATCAAAGTTTGAAAATTCTAAATTCTCACAACACAAATATTCTAAAAAATGAGGTTTTTTTCTTTTCTTTTGCTTTGTTAGATTTCAACTCATAATCAGAAGCTGATGAGGTTGAGTTATCTTCAATCAAAGTTTACATTGTGGCCTAAAAAAAGAATTTCCTTCTGTTTCCCAGCAGTTTTGACACTATAAAACATAGCCATCATAAACATTCTCTGAGCAGCATTATCATCCGAGAACCCACACAATGGTGTTATTGACTTTAGAATTCTTGCATTTGGTTGTGTACTCAACTTCAGTATGAGACTGTGATACTTATGCTAACAATAGAACAGATAACTGTCTTAAGGTAATAAATCTAATTCCTTTTGTATGCTTCAAATTCTTGTATTTCAAAGTTTTTCTCTGTTTCCATGACATTCAAATTAGGTTTCAACTTTACTCAATTACTTAGCACCTTACTGCGTTTTTTTTTTTGTTGACAGTTAACTCCACTGTTGTTTCCCCTAATATATAGTTGTAAAAATTTATAAGAAGTTCTTTTCTAATAAGTCCTAATTTTCTGCTTTTCCTTGTTTTTTATTACTGTCACTTATAAAACTTTTCTATATAGCTTTATATTTTAATTGTGTTATACATTTTTCTTTTCATCCTGATCTGTTCAGACCCCAGCAAATGCAACCAAGAGAAAGGGTTGTTTCTTTGTAGCAATAGCAGATGCATTTATGAGAAGTGGCGCTGTGATGGTACTAGTGACTGTGCAGACAGTAGTGATGAAAATGGTTGTGGATTATGTAAGTATCACAAGTTTAAAATTCATGTGCAAATTTTTTCCTATTCTGCCATTGGTCCCTGTATTTTTTCATCTGCTGCTTTTTCATTAATACATGTCATGTAGCTTGTACTCAATTACTACTGCCTGTTAAAGTAACATCTACAGGGAAAGGCGTTCCTGTGTAAAAGTTTGAGAAGCATATTGTGACAATGATTTTAAGACCTAAGGCAAAAGGTTCTTTAGCCATGGCGTAATTTTTATTATTGGGACAATAATAGAATTGATTAATTTTTTAGCAAAATATTGATAAAAAAGAAGGCCTAGTTCATTCAAATTTGTACGGAAAAGAATATCTGCAATTAAAAAAAAAAATTAGCTAACAACTTAGTTGTTATGAAACGCAAATATTTTTTTTGTATTGAGAGTAATGTACAGTGATTTGATAGATTTATACCATATTATTATGCAAAGAAAAGTTTGATTGCTAATCTTAAATGTTTATGGAAAATTATTTTTTATAAATCTTTCACATCTTTTCCACCTTTTTGTCCATAGTGTTGACCCCTCGAGTTATCGTTGCAGCTGTAGTTGGCTCTCTTGTATGCTCCTTGCTTATGGTGGTTGCTCTGGGATGTGTCTGTAAGGTGTATAGGCTACGCCAAATCCAGCTACTAGGAGCAGGCACAGGAGGTTCATGCTGTTCTCATGGCAGGCATGATAGCCCACTGACCCGACAGTTGGCTGAAATGTTCCGGCAGAGGGCACCGCCTCCACCATACCATGAAGCTATGCTCACATCAAGGCCATACCATGAAATGCTTAGGGAATCTGGCAATGAGGGCCAAGGTGGCACTCAAAATGAAGATTCAAGAGGGGGATCTACAGAGAGAGGAGGCAGGCCTGCTAGAGATCGCGCTAGAATGTTCAGGCCGCCAAGAAGGAGAGAAAGTGATGCTGGTTCTAGTGGTACTGTTCAGGCTTCACAGAGGCAAAGCTGTAGACATCCAAGAGTCAGGAGACAGCACCGGGAAGTCAATCAGCAAGATCTCTCCCTATTTACGGCAGCTGATAGAAACACTGGTTTCATTGAAGTCGGATCTCTAACTTTGCTCTGCAGTGGTTTAGGCCAGGAAGAAAGTAGTGAGAGGCATCCAAATGCCAACATTGATCCTCCGCCATACAGTGTCACAGATCCATCAAATGAAGAAAGTTTAGAAACCAGAGAAGAAGCAGGAGACTTCTCTAGTGAAGACAATAGTGAAGAAGTTAGTGATGATGCTGATGCAGAGGTGGAAGGAATGCCTCTCAGGCAGCAGAGGAAGGCAAGAAGATCCCGAAGCAATCAAGTTGAAGAAAGAAGGGCTATTGACCCTTGCTCTGGGGTACCTTGCCTAGAGATGTTTCAAGTAACAAGGAGGAGGGACCATACGCTCCAGACCAACACTGGTCAGTCTGTGCATCCACATTTGCAGGCAGCTCATCAAAGAGAAAGGAATCAGGAGAATGAAAGTAGTTGTAAAATAGAGGATGAAACTCAACAAGCAAGTTTTTCATTGAGCTCAACCGCTGGGCTAGAATCCCCATTATCTTTTGAGAGGGAGAATATTGGGGATGAGAACATTGTAAGGTTGGAAGAAGAGTCTGACTCAGATTGTATATTGCTGGGGGATGAGGATGACAAAGATAGAGAGGAAGAAGAAGAAGAAGATGACATAGATGATGAAGATCCTATTTATAAGGAAGACTCTGATGACTCTGACACAGCCTGTCTCCTTAGTGCTGTTTGATGTTGAACTGTTTATTTTTTTTGTTCATTTATTCAGCTATTTTTCAAAGTAATGTTTAGTAATGCTTAAACATTTGCTACAATCAGAAGAAGATTGTGACTAAATGCATCAAAGCAATTAGACAATGGACATTACTGGACTTTAAGCTTAATGCTTATGGGTAATGTATAAAGTTAAGGTTTTCATCAAAGGAAAATATGTCTGCCTATTTTTTTAAAACCTGTTTGACCTTGGATAAAGGTTTCTATGTATAAGGTAAAAGTCAGTTTTTGAATGAAAGTTTACATGTATAAGAGAAGTATATCAGCTGATCCTTTTTTTAAATCTGTGAAGCCTTGAATAAGAATACTTATCAACTGAACCCCATAGCTACTTCTTTTACTTTTGGGTGACTGGGCTTTTATGAGAATGTAAATTGTTAATTTGATTCTTTTATTTCCTGTTTGGTCCCAAAAAATCTGCCTTTGCAGTTGTCTAAAGCTATATTTTGTTACACCCTCTATTTTTAGCCATGACTAAGTTTAAAACAAACTTTTGTGAAAGTATTTAAACTTTTTTCCACTTATATAAAATTTTACAAAAGTGAAAGACCGATATCATTCACGGCTTAATTAATGAAGTTTGGACATTTTGAACAGTCATTACCTGAGGAACTATGTAATATTCCATTTCAGCACCAAGGCGACAAATGAACTTGAGTTTTTAAAAAAATATTAACTGGAAATAGGGCAAAATGAATTTAAGGGTTATGCTTGACTTGTATATTAATGAGTGGTGTGGACACGCATCAAGTTCAATTTTCTCCTCTTTTTTCAAGTTTTTTTGTGTTAAGAATGGGAATAGCTATATAACCTCATGCATCATGAACAAACGAAATCAATGGAAGAGTGTGCAGATTTTTACCACCTGCTATGTCATTAGAAGGGTTAGAAAGGTGTTGATTCAGCATGTTTATGATAGACATTTTATCATATACAAATTTTTCATAAACCTGAGATTTTGCCATGTAAGTTTGTACTATTGTGATTTGTTTTTTTTGAAAGATATGATAAATTAAACTACAAATCAAGTATTTTTTTAGATTATGTAATGTGCATACATGCAAAAAATGTAGTGTCATAACTAATGTCTCCTGTGTCATATCTCTCTTCTGGATTAAATTGAGTCT
>BMAT01006598.1:1031927-1053024 GCA_019649035.1 Elysia marginata
GGGGGGGATAGGAGGGCAAATGGGTCCCAAAAAAAAGTGAAACGTTAGACAAACTGTTAAAACAAAATTCAATGGAAACCTCGAAAATCGAAGTCTGGTAATTCGAAATTCTCATAGTTCGAAGTAGCAGAAAGTAAGGGCACTGATAGGTGATAAATAAGATATACAGAGAAGGAAACAACTGTCCACAGCAGCCCTATATAAATTGAAAAATGTTGGGATAAAAGGTGATAAGCTTAAAAAGAAAAAGAAAAAACGAAAGTATAACTATATCGAACACATTAATTCTGACCTACAACTGGGATAGATGGGCTCTAACCTAAGCCTCCGTCCTATGGCGGGCTCGGCTCTAACCCAAACGTAAGAACAAAAAAATCATGCCTTTTTCAGAAAACAACTAAAAAGGTTCTTAAAACCAGGTACCCAATAACAAATAAGTCTATATACATGATTCAACGAGAAATCCACAGTCGGTGGTGTCTATTTGGTCACATCTTAAGACGAGACAATGATATCCCCGCTAACGAAGCGATGGCTGGTTATTTCTTCCCACCAAGGAGAAAGGTTTAGAGGAAGACCTCTCACAACTATGCCAGTTGTCCTAAGCAAAGACCTTTCAACGACTAGAACACAATGAAATTTAACCGAGGAACCAACCTCATCTACCTGAGTGACATCGCGCAGAACAAACAGCAGTTGTCACAACTTTCAGTGGAGATACGAGAGGCTGTCCAAGCAACCCTGTCAGAGGACTGACGGAGGACATAAGCCAAGTTAATAAGGAACGTAGGGAGAAAAAAAAACAACCTTGCTGAGGTTGTGTTACAAACTTTGTCAAAATAATGATGTGTTAAACACAATTCATTTTAATCGTTCTTAAAACGGGTTATTTAATTACTACATTTTGTTACAATAACAGTAGAACAAAAGTAAAGCGGAATAAATAAATCCTTTTCCTTGAGTATAATTAGAATACTCTTAATTCAAAGTTTTTGTTCACTCCGAAGAGGTTCGAATTTTAAGGTTTCCATTGTGAATGAACGTTTAAAACGGCAAAACATTAGAAATAGAAACCTGTATTTAAAACGTAGTACTCAATAGGCACCTTTGTTTTAGTGCTTCTTATTAACGTTACTCTTTGTTGTCCTCATATTTGCACATCCTTTAGACACGCGAGAACTACCACTTGGCTTTGGGTGGTGTCCACACGTTCATCTCGTGCTTGGAGGCGCAGGCTTTAGCTCTAGATAGGGAAATGGAAGGTCTGCTGGAGAGCCGAGACGTTTTATTGGACGAAAGAGGTGAGTTGGTTTTAGCAGAGTAGTGACAACTGTATTTTAACTCTAACGCCTGTCTATTAGACTTCTAATGGACTCATCATAATTGCACCTTTGCACCACTAGAGAAAAGTAAAAAAACTCTTTGATATTGGCTGCCAAAGCAGAGTTTGTTTTACTACCTCCCTAAACTAAATTGATTGATGGCTAGTCTGGAACTATTGATGCGAACTTCTCTATTGCGCGGCAGAACCAATGATGATTATATATGAACATTCATCTTCAGTATTTATCCGTTCTAAAGTGCGGTTTACAAAAAAAGAAGAAAAAAAAAGCGATAGCCTATAATCTCACGCGCGGCATTAGGGCCTATACATGTATGCTCTCATTAAACATTTCCTTTTTAAGATCATTCGTCAACCCCCTCGCTATATGTAGTTTGATAAATAACGGTCCGATTAAATTGTTTGATATATTGCTCTTAGTGGTAGATGAGTTTTGCTATGGATTAAATACAAATGGCCCCCAGTTGCTATAAAGAGTTGTGAAATATTATATGGCTTCCAGATAAATTATTATCTTTCAAAAGAAGAAAAAAAGTGTCTAAAATCACAATCACAATTACACGATTACCCCGGAAGTTAAAAAGAATCACATTAAAAAAACAACTGCTGTATTATCAGCTTCTGAAACATTAAAATATAATTTACACTAGCGGCATCTGGGTCAGGCGTAGAATTAAAATGGCCTAATTTTTTCTCATGATCTCGTGTTTGATCTTTTAACCGTAAGTTGCTTACTACGGTACTAAGATACTCGATGCTGATCTTCTGTAAACTAAATCATGGGTCGGGACAGTTCTTGAGGAGATAAAGTCAATGAAAGGCTTGAATTAGGCACATGCTCTGTTAAAGTGGAGTTTCAAACTAAAGGCTTCATCATTGACAAGGAAGTTCTCTCGTATTCTTTAGAGTCCCCTATAGTTGTGAGATGGTTTGGAAAATTGGCATTGTCAATAATTTCGTTGACAATGCCGTCTTTGAGCCTAATTTGAGACCACTTACTTCATTGCATAGTAATACGTAGGCTATGTTTTGTACGGCACTACATGAATTAGGGGGTTATAAAAGTTAAATTTATTTGTATGTGCAGCTACAACATCTACATATCCACCCACCTTTCCCCTAGATGTGCTGATAGATCGTGGTCACGAACTCAACTGTCGCTTGGGTTATAATGCTTTAGAAAGAAAGTTGGATGAATCATTCACTGACCTGGAGAGGTTTACAAGCGAGGAAAGCGCTAAATGCTTCCGAGGTAGGACTCAAATGAAATTATTGATAAAAAGCAATAACATAAGAGTAAGAGTGCTTTGTCCTTTTATTTTTAATAAAAGTTTATAGACCTACAGTTAAAATATGAGAAAAGAATAAACAGTTAGAAGTCGTAGAATTTGGGATCTTATCAAAAGATGGAAAATTTTGTGTTGAAATATAAAACCAGTTCTCTCTCTCTCTCTCTCTCTCTCGCTCGCTCTCTCCCTCACTCTCTCTCACACACATACAAATCTAACTAACCTTGTGATAACATCTACATTTTACAGACCTTGTGGGTACCAAGCTTTCTAAAGCTTTTGCAGCTATGTAGGGTGTTAATAATACCATCTGGAGTTCTGGTAATGCATAAGCAGCCTGACATAACTTTACTTTCATATTATCATAATTCATTTGATGAGGAGGCCTCAAAATTTCTGTTGTGTGCCTACACTGTGCATACCTTTTGACCCCGTCCTCTTTTTCACACACCTCAATAAAAACACCATTGTGGGTATCGTGTATAATTTGTCATTTTGGGGACATTACCTCATAAGGAACATTCTGACACGGTCAGTTTTATTTCTAAGCATGTGCACTGGGGGTACTTAATAGTGTGTTTTCTAAATTTAAGGGAAGTTATTGAATATTTATCTAAAAAGAAAATACTTACTGTATGATTAATCGCTGAAGACCTGTTAAACGGCAACATTTTTCAAATGATCTGTACTGCCTTTGTCGGATAGGCCTACAGACAATTTTTTTTTTGTATAATGGCAGTTCTTATTTCATAACATTTTTACGTCATCTGAACTCTAAATTTTTCAATGTTAAAAACCAATTGTCTCGCGTTTTGGGTCACGATTTTCAACGAAAGTCGAGGTTTTTACTCTTTGCGTTGAAATGTTACGATTTTTCTGGGCAGCATTGCAATGGTTGAATTTCAACTTTACAAGAGCTAATTTTTACTTATGTACAGTCCAATGTGTTTTAAACAATGTTGTTGGCACATCCTATACAAAGTTCGCTTGTGGTGCTACCATGTTTAAAGAAAGCAAAATTCTGATGAGCAGAACCAAAAGACATAGTCACGCTGAGTAACGAAGCCAAATTTCCTGAAAGGGATTATTATAGTGTATAAAGATAAAAAAATTTTAAAAAAGGACTTACTAAATAATGTCTCCCAAGCCTATATAAAGCTATTTAATGTTTTAAAAACCGAATTACATGTATCTTTTTAATATATCATGACTATATTATAATTAGATATTATCATTTCTCCCGCATAAATAAATGTGTAAACTAATTAAGGCCTACATCAATTTGAAATAAAATATTTTATTTTTCCCCCATCTTTATATCTGCTGTATTTTCTGCATACCTGAAGACGAGGCTGAGGAGAATGTTAAGCGCACACATGACCTCATCAGACTTGCAAATATGCGCTCCTGTCAGATGGACAGAGATACTTTTCTAGAAATGGCAAGCAATAGCAATTAAAGTCTAAAATAATTAATGCAATGGTAACAAAACTTTCATCGCCATCATAACCGTCCGCTGTACCCACCATCACAGTAATTTAACATTTTTAATTTAATTTACAACGTCAGCCTTTGATAATGTTTTGGAATCCTACGCATTTTTTCTTTTCTGGCAGTTAACGTTCGCTAAGTTTCCCGAAAATGCTTAAATACTTAGATCTGTGATTTAAAATTATATATGAGGCATGTCTTAAAATTAATGTTAACGTTTGTTGTGTATGGCTCAGTACTAGTGTGCTTCAAGATTCAAATTATTGCCGTTAGTGCGATTTGGATCTTCTCGTTTGAGTTAGCAGGTCGCTGAGAGAGGCTAACCAAAGACCTTCTACATGAAACTTCTTTTTTGAGAGGCGTACTAGCGACATGGTATAAGTTATGTTTCTCTAAGTGGCAAGGCTGAGGGTGCCGAAGCTCCTCATGTATAAGTAGAAGGTTCGAATGATACTGGGGGTAATCATATTTCGGGCATTTCCACTTAAAACCTACTTCTCTCCACTGCTAATTTCATACCTTTAAAATCTTTCAACCATAAGATCTCAAACGTTGTCTTTATTTCCTAATATTAGTAATAATAATAACAAACGTGCACGTAAAAATGAAATTGTTCAGTGAATGTCGTTTTTCGTGAAGCCAATTACTTTCTACGTTAAAATTTTAATGCTTGTAAATCTAGACCTCAGTGTACACCTGAGCTCTAACCGCTGATATTCTATTATTCTGCACAGGAGAAAATAACAAACCTGTATGAAAACTACGAGTCAGAGCGCCAGCCATTCGTGCAGGAGCTCGATCTATTCTCGGATGTCAGGAGACATCGTATCACTTCATGGTTTGCCGGTCAGTCTGGTCTTATAGCCAAGATTTTGTTACGTCGTAGCCATCATTATCATATCAATAATAGTAATAATAATAATAATCATAATAATAATTATAATAACAATCATTATCATCATCATCACCCTCATCGTCTTCCTATCATTATCATCGTTGTTAGGGGGTTGGTGACTCCAAATCACGAACCGCAAGTTGGAATTAATCTATGTAGCATATTTAATACCGCTGTGTAGCAACAATAATTGAAGCAAAAACAAACAAAAAAGACCTTTATCTGACATCTTTATCTAAAATTAGGCTACCTGTACAACATAGAAAGGTTAAGTAAAAACTAAAATTTTTAAAGATTTTCTTCAACAAGACCATGAGTTCGAGGGTTCCCAATGGGACTGCTTCAGGACTAGTCTCCCAATTGTGGAAAATTCAAAAGGTGGAATCACCAGCGAACTCTTCTTTGGGCAAGGTAGTTTATTGGAATAATCTTAGTGCTGAATCTAAGCCTACAAACTCACCATTGCTCAAGGGGAACTACACTTCGAGAATATTTATAAGGTTCATGTAACAGTCCCAGGCTAGCATTTGAGAGTGGTGGCTTGAACCTGTGACGCGGCTACGTGCGATATTCAGGTATCCTTGTGCACTGTACATTTCTGTCCTTCTAGGCCCATGTCATCAAAATAATCCAACTAACAATACGCCCCTGACGTTCACTCTTGAAACAATACAAGGTAAAATTTAATCATATGTTCCCAGTCGTAGTGTAATAATCATTATAATTATAGAGCAGTAATCCTTTTGGGACATCTCAACAGTCACCTTTATACATGTATTTCAAACGAGTTTGCGTCATTTTATGTCTAATTCTCATTCCAAATTACAAGAGTCGTTGTCTGATGAGGATCGTGAACGAGGAGAGAGTGTGCTTGATTACCTTAATCTGGAACAGAGGGAAAGACATATGGAGGCGCAGGTAAGGCAATCCTTTTATGCCATCTTCCATTCGTTTTCTATTTATATGAATTCTGCAGCTCGTTTGATAAAAATTGTCATACTGTGTTTGTAGTTCGTGCTTCGAAATGGTGAGCGTTTCAACAACATTGATGTGTATCAGTGTTTTTCTTAGTTCGTATCTCACAGAAAGGTTTGTAATCATCAAAGGATTTGAAGAATCACTTCATCGTACTCTAAAAAAAAATTATGATTTCTTTGAATCTCAAACTCAAGTAGAAAAGGTAGAAAATTGATTTGGAGAAACCTCACAGACTACATGTAGTTCTCCCTTGCTCAATCAGTTTCATGCGACGTATTCCGGGAAATATCTAAGGACAAAAGATTATTACATTAGGACTGACTCGGTTATAATACGTGCATAAGTTAAAGACTCTTAAAGTGGAAATCGAATGGGAATATAAATGCAATAATTATTATATTGCGAAAGGTAAGATTCCCATGAAATTTTATGAAAGTGTTGAAAGAGCATCTTTAGGACAGATGACTAGGTTTCAGTAGGTCCTACCTGCATCGAGCAATTTTCTTGTAACGAATTTTTTGGCTATAGGCTCTTTTATACCCAGTGTAGGGGACAACACATCCACACCCAGTAATTGAGTAGGCTATACCTACAAGACCCTCAATCGGCATATGTCACTTTGAATTACAATTATTAAACACCTTTTAAGCTCAATCGAGCAGTTTATTTTGTTAACCTAAAACTACCAATGGGTGCGTCAATAACGTTATCATACTATTTCGTAAAAGAAATGGAATTCTGAAAAATGCAGTCAAATGTGAGACATCTTGATTAAAATGGACATAACGTGTTTTCGGCTTGTCATTTTCAATGCGAATCTTTTTTCCCCACAAGTGACTAATGTAGACCAATTTGTGACGGGGGTATTGGTAGAAGAAGACATCAGTAGCAATAGTGTTGGCATAACGGCAAGGCTAACACTCTCTGCCGCAAATGGCGCTGCCCTCTACAGGTCATCAAGAATACCTTGCGCATGTATTCATTTAACGCGTCCTTGAACTTTGATCGACAAGACAACATAAAAAGATTAGACGAGCTAAACGCTCTCCAGAACAAGGTCAACCAAATGTCTGGAGCTAATCGAGTTCTTCCCCGGGCGGCCGTTGCTAAAACTAACCTTTGCTGTACGGTAAGTCAGTGATCTAATTCCGAATTTCTAACATTTGTATGTGTTCATTTATTTGAGGAAGAAAAAAAAACCAGATCATTGTCAGCAGAACTTTATACGTGTATGCATCAATGGACCAAAAATTTTATTCATAATTATATACTAGTACACTGTAAGAAAAAAAGACAAGAAACAGCAGTCGTGAAAAGATGAGATATATAGGCAGAGGATTGAGATCAAGAAAAAAAGGAGATAGATAGGGAGAGAGGGACAGGGGGAGAGAGAGAGAGAGAGAGAGAGAGAGAGAGAAAGAGAGAGGGGGAGTAATGAATGAATGAATGTTAAAAAAAACAAGAGTTGTTAAATCGGTTTGAAATCGCATTAAAATGACGCTGCCGCTCACATTTCTAGGATAGTGACAGTTACAGTGAAGGAGCAAGAGGCGACGGGTTTGTAGAAGAGATCAGAGAAGAGGCCCGAGGGAAAACCCTTCATCGTTGCTCTCGTAAGATCAGTTTGAACTCAGACCCTGTCACTGACCCTGAATTGGTAGCAAGACTGGAGGCGGCACTCAGGTCAGGTTCATCAAGTTCTGTTTGCCTTGTTATCTTTTAATTTAAAACAAAACTCTTTAGCTATCCCCTTCCTTTTTCAGAGGTGCTTCTTCCTTCGGGTTCTGTCGCTGGTACAAATCATACGGTGTATATCAGTCAAAATCACAATTGTGTATATCAGTCAAAATCACAATTCTTGTCGTATCACCTTAGGTAATTCATTTAGAAACATTTTAAATTTTGATATGAGTTTTTATATGCAGCTAATGTAACTAATGTAGTACGCCTAGCATTAATAAAAAAAATATTCCTTACACCCCCTCCACTTTCTCAATCCGTGGAAAGAAAAACATCGAGATCAGTTTGGTGTGTCTCAATAGTACTGACGGCAAATTGTAAACTATGCCGCCTGGTGATTTTAGATTTTCCTCCCGTTTTTTTGGTTGTGTTGCAGCTTGCAGGGCTTTATCTCAACCATGTCTTGAGAGAATACATACATAATGTATGTATCTTTGTAAGCGTCATCATATAGTTCACTATATCATATGTTCGAAGTTGCACTGATACAGTTACCACGCAGTTACGTGACAGGCATGAAAAAAAAAGAAAGGCAACTTTTGACACAGCCAAGTTTTTTAACTTTACTCGACCAGGTTGGGCGCACCTCAACTAGTTACACATAATGCATAATATGATGAAATGACGTTAAAATCTTACGTTTAACCATCACAGGTGATAGCTACCAACGCTCGGTTAAAATCGAATAACAGATTTAAAATCAAATTCAAATTATCAAAGTCAAGTAAAGTCTGTTCAGACTATGCTTAGAGCAAGCTAATCTAAATAAAGATACTGAAAGTGAAACCATCTCAGATTTTTGTGCGTTCTGTTTCTAAGATCTTAAAAGAATTAAATTTCTTGTAAGCCTGCTTCTGTTTTTACCGTAATGCATATTCTTCTTTTGTTTCGTCCTGTAGGTGGGAAGAAAATGACGGTGGTCTCACTTGGGTTGATCAAGTTGAAGGCGGTGCGGAACATATGGAACGTGCCTCTATTACTTCACAAAACGACCTAATGAGCACGGTCCAAGCTAACGAAACAGCTTTACGAACAGAACAAGCCCCACCTCTTGGCTCCAGTAGCAGCACTACACAAGCTGCCAAGGGCGGCGATTCTGTTTGCGGTGACGCACTTGGACTGCTAGCAGACTCGCTCGATGCGGTACACTATCATTATATACTATTGCTGAATTAAAAGACTAAAAAGCAGATACAGATTTTTTCAGTGGGACTATTAAGTACATGTAACATTGTTTAAAACTGTGACCACTTCTGCATCCACATAATTTTATAAGTAGCGAGAGAGCTCGGAAACTTTGTATTGCTTGCCATGACTCGGCATATAGGTACATGTTACTGCATGTTATGGCAAGAGGTTTAAGAGGTTTCATCCTGGTTTCTGATTTATATTCATTCTTTACTTTGTCAAATGTATGTACCTGCATTGTTTGTACACAGTAC
Organism: Elysia marginata; assembly: GCA_019649035.1. Classification (NCBI taxonomy): domain Eukaryota; kingdom Metazoa; phylum Mollusca; class Gastropoda; family Plakobranchidae; genus Elysia; species Elysia marginata. Next base: position 1,041,105 of record BMAT01006598.1, read on the forward strand.
ACCAGTACTGATTTAGTAATTATGATGAAAAAAATTCCTCTTATATGGGTATTTGCCCCCAAAATTATAGAGTAATTTTTTCAACATAGACAACAAAATACGTACATGAACATACAGTGGAATCCTGATGAAGTCAACACCTCGGGACTGAACAAATGTGTTGACTTTAAGCAAGAGTTGACTTTAACCATAACAAAGATATAAAGAAATACAAAATGGGACTGAAAAACAGGGTTGTCTTTAAACAAGAGTTTCCCTTAAAGGTGTTGACTTTAAGTGGATTCCTCTGTATTATGAACTTGAAGATGACACAAATCAATGCTTGAGCACTATTTATGTATGGTGTGTAGACTACCATATTTTATAACACACTCCACTTCAAAAACACATTTACACTATTAAGCTGCTATGTCGTGTCTTCTTTTGTTTACTAATTCATCTAATTGATAGAGTAGATCCATTCATAGTTTCTTAAAAATAGAAAAGTGATTTTCATGCCACAGTGTGACCCCTCAACAAAGACCACCGCTCGTACGTGACTTTAATTTTGAAGATGTCTGCTTATATGGGTATAGTAATTTATCCCATGAACTAAGACCCCCTCTCATAAGACTTGTTTTTAGCAAAATGTTACAAGGTTTTTATTCAGGGGTTCTGCTGTACAAACAAAACTGGTACTCTATCAAATGTCTTTCTTCACTGTGGACGCTCAATTCTGCCTCAAAAGGGCGAAAAAATTGAAGGCAACGATCCTAGCAACATGACTGAGGAATGCAAGCTCAACTCTCGCAGCAACCACAGCTACCTTTGTCATATTGAGTCTCAGCCAGTGCTACCAGGATCAGGTAAAAGTTTTCATTCAGCCATCTTATTTAACTCGATCATGGTTGCCCCCCAAAAGCTATAGTTAATTTTGTGCTTGGGCTCTCTTATATATCGCCATGTGTAAAAAAAAAAGAATCCCACTTTCGTTTTGGTGATAATTTAAAAGTTGTGCACAAATATCTCACCAGAAATGTTATAACATATATTTTTGTCCAGGCAAACATGGACAAACATAAAACAAGATACAAAGCACATGTATATCATCTATCAATAGAAATTCTAGTCCTTCAATCAGTCAGTATGGCGCTCAGTTGATGTGAGAAAAACTATAGAGATAAATGGTGATTGTAACATTTATGACTAGTATGAACAAATTAATTGAATGAGCAAAAACTCTTTTGCCTCAGTCATATGGTCAATATTTTTATCCTTTTTTTCCTCCTGCATGTTGCCTTAATAAAGTAAAAAGGAACACATATACATGTAACCAACATTGTTACATTGTAAATGTTTCACTTCAAACAGGCTCATCAGAAATGAATGTTTCATAATTCAACTGGACTATACATTGAAAATGAGTTTTCTCTGAAAGTCTTTTACATCAGATTTCACATTAGTCCACTAAAATATGACCAGCCATGAGTCAATCCTTGTTTAGATTTCCTTTTTATGTCAAACATTTTGTTAATGCTGTTTTTCCAAACAAAAATGCACAGTACATTTATGAATGTAATTCAATGCAATTGCTTTCTAGCTGAAAAGCACATAGCTGGTCTTGTGAGGAAAAAACACAGCAGCCGTCAGGTAGGCAGCCTCACCAACCTGAATGACACCCAAGGCACATCCAGTGCTCTCCTCCAGGACTGCGGGGAAGAGAGGGACACCAGGTCTCAAGGGAGTGAACCTGCAACCTCTACACGCTCTGCGATAGGTGGCAATAGGAGCCGAGAGCATGTACCTAGTGGAGGTAGTGGGGCAAACTGGGACAAGGAATAAAGCCACATTCTCTACAGCCTCATCAGTCAAGTACTGGTCTCAACTAACAGATTCATATACCTTTTCACATGTGTTTGAAGTATCTGTAAGTATCATCAAACTCTTAAGTTATGATTCATGCTTGATTATTTTACTCTCTTGAATTCGCCAAAGTAAATTGTTTTAAAACTATTTTGACTTAATGAGCAAGACTATTCTGACAAACATGGGACATGGGACAACAATGTGAACTGAAAAAAGGAGATGTTTTTAGATGATGCAGGATTAAATCTATTGTACTATGTGAATGCATATTAAATAATTTTTAATGTTGAATAGAGTGACAGAGTGAGAAAGACAGACGGCGTTAGATTAAGACAAAAACAATTACTAGTAGGCTACCTAGAATTTTTCATATTTTTTCATATTTCTGATGACTGAAGAAATTATTTAAAACTTCTGTTGGTAAAACTTTTGAAAAGTTGTCATGCAAACGGACACCATTTGGATAAAATGTTCATTTCTTGCATTGTGATATTTAAAACAAATTTGTTTGAATAAAAAAAAGCTATAGGTCTAAATTGTCCTTGTTAGTGTTACTCTATGTTGAATGGAGAGTACTAAAATATTCTTTTTCACAATACAGGCACTTGACAAACACCTGGCCTAGCTAAGTGAGAGCTTTTTAAAGGTTCCAAACCACACAAGTAGGGTATTTCATAACAGACAGATAATAAAAGGGAAAGAAAAAAGTCATGTAGGGTTATGTGTGCATATATGAGCGAGAGAGAGAGAGAGAGAGAGAGAGAGAGAGAGGTAGAGGGGGAGGAAGGGAGAGAAGAGATAAAAACAAAGAAAGAGAGTGAAATGACAGATTAAATTAGTTTCTTACAAGGCCTCTCTTTTACATGAGAGGTATGCTTGTTTACACAAGGCTAAATCCTATTGATTGAAAACAAGTCAACTATCTTATTTTCAACATGACACCAAGTTTTCAGTCTATTTTGAAAACAAATTTAATTGTTCACGAAAAAAAAAATAAAAAAAAACCCAAAATAATGTATTCTAAAAGGTGATTGATTTACACAAATCTTTGATACATTAATGGTCAAAAACAAAGTTCAGCCATCCTAACAAGCTATCTGCTTTTTACACATGCCAGAATTCCTGTTGCTCCTTCTTTACACAGCCTTTTGTGCACAAGATTATCTAATCAAACAAAACTTTTAAGAAGTTCTTCCCGTTCGTCTTGAAGGAACCTTTTGATCAGAACATCACTTGACTCAGGAACACGTCCTACTTGTTTCTCAAGAGCTGCTTTAAAGTCCTCCTTCACTCCTTTATTCACACCTCGAGTCACAGTTCGTTGCCTAAAGAGTTAAACATGTACAAAAATTAACTTATAGTGAGGCAGATTTGTGAAATAATTGTGGGTTTTGTGGTAATAGCACCGAAATCGACTCAAATGAGGTTGAGGACATTCTAAGTGAATTTAGATATTATGCCAAGGTAAATTTTTTTCCCAGAAGTCCATAAAATACAAAAATCCAAGATCCAAGACAAAAAAAAATTTGTAAATTGTCACACCTTCATTAATAGTTACACAAAAACATAAATGAGGTGTCTTTCCATATGTTTTTACACACAAGAAATGAAATAGAACCATTATTTAATTGATAAAATGTGAATAAAACATCATAATGATTAAATTCGAGTTTTAAAATCCAACATGGCCTTAGTCCTCATGTAAAATATCTGTCAATTATCATATCTTTGTTATTGGTTTGCACAAAAACTTAAATGAAGAAATTTTTGTAAGTTTTCAGACACAAATGATCTGATGGACCCATGATTTAGTTGGATTTTAACATGAAATTGGTCATTGTAATGTTCTTTTTGCATTTAATCAACTAAATAATGACTCTTATTGGATTTCTTATGGCTAAAAACATACTTAAAGACATCTCAGTTATCTTTTTTTGTGAACTTTTGACGAAGATAAATTACAATTTACATCTTTGCCTTGGACAGCGGCCATCTTGAATCATTTGAATTTATGGACTTCTGTGGAAAAAATTAAACTTGGCATAATATCTAAATTCCCTTAACCTCAACCTCATTGGTGTGGATTTTATTGCTTTTACCACAAAACCCTGAATTCATGTAAAAATTGACACAAATCTGCCTCACTACAAACGCAGTTTGCAAAACAATGGATTCAAAATAATACAAAAAGTCATGTTTTTAGCCAATAGCTTTTCTATTCCATCTTCCCCTCTTCATCCATGCCACATTTAACAATTCTTTTTTTATTTTACCTCTATTTAATTTTTTACATTTGCTGTATAAATACTTTGAAGAATATGTGTCTAAAATTGACAAAAATACAATGATTCAATTAACTTCACTCCCTATTCATACACAGATTTAGTATGTTCACAATTTTCCTAAGGAGCACTGCTGTTGACAATTTTTAAGTTAAAAGCAGCACGATGAATGAAATAAAAAGTAGAGCAAAAATACCATGGCTACCGTTGAAAAAGTTGTGTTGCCTGAAAAAATTGAATGCAGCCTGTATGCAAAAATTTTTTTTACAAATTGACATTGCACTTCATGAGACAATATTTTCTGCAATTTTCACAGCTGCACAAAAACTCATGGCAAAAAAACCCCTTCATGAATGGCCTTCCCAAAAATATTGTGCACTTCTTAGTAACAATAATTGAACACATGGGTTTAAACTGACAGACAGAGTGTCTAGCACAATTTCAGCAGAGATGAAGGAATGTCTACTACCCTCATTATTTCTTATTCTTATCTTTACTTCCACCTGAAAGGAGTAAGGTAATATATTATATTACTTTTGAAATCATTAGCCCTACGAAAAGACAGGTATACAAGAAAATTTTATGCATACAAGTTATTAATAAGGAAAAAGCAAACTTACTGGGCTAGGGCTTTGGTACTGATGGGCATGATATCCAAATTGACTTTACCACCCTCAGGTGTGTCTAAGAAAGCAAACTCTTCCAGTATGTCCACCTCTACATCATGAGTCAAGGAAGATAGATCATAAGTAAACATTTCGAACGTAACAATTAAGATTCATGGGCCATATCATAACAAAGGGTGCTTTTTGACCCTAGTTCTAGTAGAATAGAAGGATATTGACATAAAAGAAGAAAACAAGAGAAGATGCTTACGAGAAATAGTAGCTTTTTTTGAAAGGGGGCAAAAAGAGTGACAGGTACCCTGTCAGTAACTGGAGATCAGAGGACATAAAGAGACATGATCACCCATGTTATGAGGTAGGGCATCTGGTTATGAAAAATAATATATTCTATTGCAACATGCCATTGACACAGCAAGAGCCAATTTTCATCATTTTGTTTATTAATTCATGGAGGAGGAAACACACACTGACACAAAGGAGACTGAACTTAATGATTTGTTAAAGTTTTTGTAAAAAAGCTGTAACCTCTAGGGAAAATTAAATGTACTGGTAGCCACTGAATGTTTTTTGAAACTACTATAGAAAACAAAGGCTCCTGTTCATACCAGAAAACTGCATTCCTGTGCTTCAGTACTTAACGGGAATATATCATTATTAATAAAAAAAATCAATAATAATAATAATAATAAAGTTTAGAAACATAAAGGATACGGTGCACATAGTAAAAAAAGGCATTGTAGGTGAAGGTTCCTTGTTTCTGAATTGTGGAGATAATTTCATTAAAAAGTGCCTCTTGTTGTGGCCAATCACATTGCAGGAGGATAATCATATGAGCAAGAATGGAATCTGTCAGTTGATAAGTTGACATCTTTGTCTGGAAATAATTGGAAAAAGGATGAAACATTATCATATTTAAAGGCAATGATATAGTACTTCTACTGCAGCCGCTACTGCCACTATTACTTGAAATACCTTTACTACTACATGTATCAGCATGCTACATCTATTTTTTCTACTTCTACAATTTCACAATTTCCAAAAAATATACTTCAGAGCAAACAACTGATACTGCTTGTTTAGATGTATAGTGTTCTTAGGCATGTTTATGGAACTGCTATGTTTGCTTAAGATCCAGAATGAAACAAATAGACAGGAGCGGAGCAGCATAAAAGTAACAGCATAGAACTGTTTATTATTTCTTATGTCAAAGATTCCTGTGATACATGCCTTTGCCAGGAATTTTAATACATTAGCAAAACAGAAGGTGTTGTCTATTATTTTACTTCTCTAATCATTTCAGCTGATCTTGGTAGCCACAAATGTGTTCTTTGGTGTGGTAGCCAAAATGCCTAAATGCTCTGAATAAGAAGCTTTTGAGAAATACTATGGACCAAAGAGGAGAACGCCTCTCATATTATACATCTGGGAACGTTTGCAATGTTTTCATAGTTAATATGAACCCAGAACCTACCCTAAGAGATGCTGTCAAAAACTGAAGACAGAAGGGAAGAACTTCTGCACCTGTGCACTGCATGAGCCTCAATCTACGGCCTGATAGTGAAGAATGACTGTCACTTATACACTCCTCTGCATCGCCACTGTCTTCTGCTGCAGTAGAGCACAAAGGCACAGAAGCTCCTGATTGAGCCAAAATGGTCTCAACTTGCTCTAGCACCAACTGACAAGCTTTCTGGGAAATGCATTGAAATAAGTTTTGTTGGAAAATGAGAACACTTCCCTCAGATATCAACCAAGGGAATGGGTACGAATGCATCAAAGTATCAAAGTAACAACCCTATTTGTTAAACAACACAAATACAGAGCAAAAGAGTAGTACATGAAATCTAAGAAAAAGCCAGTATGACTCGGTTACAAAGAATATACAAGGGTTGATGAAAAAATTTGGCCTCTAGTTCATAATTTCTTAAATTACTGATGCTACATAAGAGTACCTTTACTTTTCAACATAGTCGCCTTTTTTGATCAATGCAGACATTGAATAAGTTGCTACATGCCATCAGTGAAAAATTCATGTGGTTTTTCAGCAATGCAGATTTTCATAAAATTCATTGTCATATGCATTAAGCTTTTCTTTCAGGTACTTCTTCAGCTTACAAAAAGATAAAAGTTAGATGGAGAAAGGTTTGGATTGTATGGTGGTTGCAGTGAGGTCTCTTTAAATCTGAAACTTTTTATGATGTGTTGAGATTGTTGTTGACTCATGTGTGGGCAGGCATTGTTGTGGTAAGAAGTTTGAATTTTTTCCGGAACAAAATCATGCTCCAAGTTTTCTCAGGGTCTCAATATATTGTTTGGAGTTGATAGTGGAATCATGCTAAAAAATTCCATATGAATCAGCATAGCAGTCCCAAAATACTGCCAAAAGAATTTTCTTTGCAGATGAAACAAGTTTGAACTTTGGGCCAGGTGAGCCAGTCTGCCTGTATTCCCTTGATTGTCCCATGCTGTCTGGGTCATATTGGTGTACCCAATTCTCATCACATGTGACTATACTGTATATACGTGTAAGAAAGCTTCACCTTCATCGTATAACGAGCCAAGAGTTCCTCACTAACTTGACTTCGGTTCAATTTCAGCTTGCATGACAATATGTGGGGAAACCCACCCGCCACACACTCTCCTGTAACCCAACACATCATGGATAATATACAACAATCCCTACAGAAATTCCTAACATTTCACTGACATCTCTTACTTTGATTTGCTGGTTTACTTGAATGATCTCATCCACTCTCTCCTGGTGTTGAACATTACTGACAGAGTTAGGATGACCACAACAAGCTTGGCAATGCAAACCTGTCTCTACTGGACTGATTTCAGCGAATTTTTTAATCTATCTTCTACACATGCTTCTACATAGACAAGCTTTATTTGCATATGAATATCAATGGGTGCCATTCCCTCTGCAATAAAGAACTGAACAAGTATAACAGCTCTTTGCTTAAAGCCCACATTCATAGGTTTACTGGACACTATTATAGCATACTTCTGTTTTTTGGATTTGAAAGCACACAGTCAGGTGTGTACAAATTTCATGAAGATATCTTGAATAATTTAGAAGTAGAGATGGCAAAACTTTTGGAATGACCCCCGTAGATTAGTGGAAATAGAGTAGCACTGAGGCAATAAATATTGCAATAAATAAATTTACAATATAACAGATGGATGACAAGAACTGAAGAAGTATGTAAGGAAACGTTTAACAAAACTATTTAAACAGAAATGATTAAATAGTAATCTTTTTTGCACAAAAAAATGGCAATCCTAATATTTCATAAAGTCTGAGCTGTGCTCTTTATTACAGGCAAGTTGATACAGCCAGAAAACGCTTGTGCAGATTGGCAATAGATTTTACATTCAATTGGGCCTAGATCTAGGGTTTTGATTTAAGTGAAGTGAGTACAATTTTTTCCAACCACTTTTACTGAGGCAAGGCATAGTCAAGCTCCACAAGATCAAAGAGCTATTGTCAGACCATCTGCTGATTTGCAGTGAGGAAGAAGGGAAGAGGCGGGGGAAGCGCTGTCAGTGTTTGTGTGTGAATTATTGACAGGTCAGAACTGTTTGTTTGGCTGGCCTATCATTATCAATGTATGGCTTAGGACAACAAGAATTCCGCACAGATGTGTGCTAAGACCATCTGGTTGAGGCAAGGTTGGTGTGTGTGTGGGTAGAAGGTGGAAAGCGGCATTTTTGTTGTAATAGCCCAATTATGGTTGAAATGGACATTATGGGTTGGCATAGACTATTTGTTTAGTTGTTAGTTCAACTCGTTTGTGGTAATTTGGGATGCAAATAGTTTGAGAGATCAGTTTTAGCTGCTCAAACTAGTTCGACCAGGGAGTAGAAGTCAGAAGGGATTAAAGAGAACGTTGGCAGGTGAAAACACAGAAATTTGATGAAAGCGTGATTTCAAGGGATACGCATTCAAAGAAATCGTCCTGGACTATAATTTCAAAGCAGGATTTTGAAACATTACTTAAACCTACATCAAAAGTGTAGGAATATGAAAAACAGGATTTGATTCAACTAGCTGGTTTTTGTGTAATAATTGCTTTTTTTTTTTACTGCAATGTGAGTTTAATTACTGATAAACAAACCTGAATACATTTGATCAATGTATGTAAATTTAGTGAGCAGAGTTTATTGAACCATTTGATGTATGATTTCAAATCATTACCCTCTGCTGCAAAACATTTTAAATTCAACATAGCCAAAAAAGAGAAAGTGAAAATAGAGTTGGAATGAAGATGAAACCAATAAATTGCTTTTGTGTGCAAAATATGACAGCATCTATGCCTATAAATGTCACAAGCAGAAATAATTATTGTAAAAAGCCTCATTTTTGTCGTAGAAAAGTCTACAGCATTGGAAATCAGACTTGAACTCATAGAATATTTTGCAGCAAAGGACAGACCAAAACATAATCGTTTAAAACAGGGCTGGACTGTAATCACTTCTCATAGTATGTTCATATTTGCACAGCTTGAGTAACACAGTTGAACCAAAATTAATTGTTTTATGTCTATAGAGAGTCATCTAATCAAAGCAAATTTTTAGAGAATTGCATGCATTGTATTGTAAAACTTGTTGATTCATAAAAATAGGCGTTTATTCAGCACAATATGAAATTAAGAAAAAGGATAATTATACTTAACTCTGGCTTCTACTTACAGAGTACTGTTTCAGACAGAGTTGGCAACTTGCCAGCTGCAAATTCAATTTCATCTGAAAAAAAAATGGTTGACTACTAAGACAAACTCAAGGGGTTTTTGAGTGGACAAGGATAAGATTAAAATAGCTGAAACTGAAAGCTGGAGACAAAATGCAATTGATTAAAAAAAAAACTTAAGAAGATAATGGTATCTGCGTACTCAGGTCATGGAAACTCCAATCATACACTTAAAAATATTTTCTTTCTCAATTGAAACTAAACTAACATTTTTCAGAAAAGAATATTTTTTAGGAAACTGCATGATAAATGGAATAAAGGGACATTAAATGTAAAATTCTTGAAATGTGACTGCTGCTGATAAGATTCTACCAATAACCCTTTTATACTTTGAACGTGTTGAGAAAAAAACCTGTTGATCACAGTCTGGATAAAACCATATTCTCCTGCCACCCTCTCATCTGTTTGCTTTATGTAACTGAGCACCTAGAATTTAGAACTTATCCAATTAGAGACAAAAATTGAAGTATTTACCGCTGTCTTGCCACTAGCTGTGCCCACCAGAGCCTGCAAGTGTGTAATGGCCTCCCCATAATTACCCTGGAAAGAGAGAAGAATTTAATGTCATAGTCAAAGATTTAATAAAAATAGATGTAAGATCATTGATGGATCAAAAGTATAGAAGAAAACAATACTTAATGGCCAATTTTGTCTTATAGTAAAGTATTGGATAATGTTAAAATTTCAATTCAACAAAAACTTAATTTGCCACAAATAAATCTAAGTACAAATTAAGTTCTACTGTACCTAGTAATTGGGGCTACTGAGGTAATATTTATGAATACCTATGAAAATTTACTCATCAATCTAATTCCATTTTGTAAAACATCAAAAGAACCACTCAATAATTTACCCCATTAAATGTAAAAGCATTAAACAAACAAACAGAAATTGCCAACAATAGTTCTATTTGTATCATGCTCTATAAAATATAACCACATCAAAAGACTAAATTAGAAGTGATGAATTCTGCATAATGACACTCAGCAATGTGACATTTTCATAAAAAAGATGGAAAGTTTGAGTATGATTTTATTGATACTTTTTAATCTAAACCTGGTAAAAAGACAATCATATTTATTTGCAGTCTTAGTTAAGAGGTTTATTTGCAAAGTTAAAGCCACATGATATGAGTGATTTTTTTCTACAGGAATCGTAATTGTATGTTTTTCATGTTAAAACACCATTGGACGTGGTTCACTATTCATCAAATGTATTGAAGAAAGTATGTGCAGTACCTGATAAATGTTCATATCTGCTTGAAAATAAGACATCATTGTATGTGTTTCTTTTCTCCATTTTTGGCAAAGCTGGTAAAACTCTGTTGTAAAAAATTATTAGGAAACAAAATGCATAAAAGCATAAAGATGTAATATAATCTCTGGCAATACATTATATACTGTCCAACAAATTTCCTCGAATTCAATGGGGAAATTTAATCGGTGCCAGAAAAGGGTGTTTGATCTTTTTATATTTAAAAGTAACAACTAAATAAGGTTTGAGTATATGAAATCTTCTAAACCTCCTTTTTATTTTAATTAACGATAGGTATATCTACCGCAGTAGGACAAGAGCAGTAAAAGCTGACAAAGTTATATGAAAATATGTACCAGTCAAAAACACATCCGATCTGTTTAAAATTATGTTTCCATAACCAAGTTACAATTATAGATTTCTAGAACTTATAGGCTTCTGACCACTTTCCCTGTGGTGTTTCTTAGTCTGGCTCTAAAAAAAATCAAAGAGTCAATTTGTTACAAGCAGCTTGATGCCCAGTATCTACAAGTATTTGGGGAAGGGGAGGGGAAATAAAGCAGAGGCATCATCAGTGACTAAGTAGGCCTATGGATAATTGACAGAATGGTAGGCCTATTGTCTAGCTGAGTGAATCACACTTGTGGAAACGGATGAGTAGATGGGCAGATGCAGAAACTGTCTCATTGGTGTTCAGCCCAGCGTGTTAGCCTGTTCTTATTTTTTTCAGGGTCAAAATGTTCGTGGCACATTGGGGTGCAAACAATCAAAGGGATCAGTGGTAGTAGTTTAAACTAGTTCGACAATACAGTTTAACTGAAAAGGAATTGAAGAGAAAATTGGCCAAAGAAAATAAAGTAGTTCAAGGAACTCTTGATTTTAAAGGTTTGATGTGCTCACAACTTTGTACATATATTTGAATTATATTCATTTTAACTATTTGATCCTTCTCAGAACAATGACGTCCAAACAAACCATATACAGTAGTATCCGGTTAAACGCACGGCACTTGGGAGACCCAAAAAGCGTGCGTTTAGGAGATGCGTGCACTTATGAAAAGTAGTAAAAAATACTAGTTATTTCCCTTTAGAGAACGACACATAATTATAATAAAAGCGAGATTATAGTTTTTTTAAACAAACATCATGCATGGATGGTAG